>PRKT01001622.1:26183-63146 GCA_003671525.1 Saccostrea glomerata | reverse complement strand
ACTCTCTCTCTCCAGTCTTCGGTCTCTCCACAACTGACTCGACATCAATAGGTGGCCTGTTTGGATACTTGACCGTTTTCTCATCATTTGTTAGGTATACTGCCGGATCATAGAGTGCTGATATCATAAACACACATAACTGTGGTTTAGTATGTCGGAATGATCGTGCCAAAGTTTTAAATTCCTGGACCACTCAACTTTTTGATTTTCTCTCTTGCTTCCTGTAGATCATCTGGCACTTCCATGTAGATGGCTTGCAGTTTCTGTGTCACTGTGTCTCTGCTCATCTGATGATAATCCTGGTTGGATCCTCTGAAGAGCTCTGCCTGATCTTCATTCATCTGATGTCGTATGTCGTCAAGAGGAATTTTCCTGCCGTACACAGTGACATCTGTATCCTGAAGTTGACCTCCTGCTGTAATCTTGTTCTTTTTGATGACCTTCGGAGCGATCTTCTCTCCCACATACAGCTCTATGTTGTTTAGTTTTCTTCGGATTTCTCTGTGGAGATGACGTGTGGGACGAGGAGTTGGTATTGAGATGGCCTTGTAGAGGGGCCGAAAGTTTTTCTTTCACAAGTCAAAAAGTATTAAGAATTTGTAAGAGGTCAAAGAAGCAAAGTTGTTCAAAATGTCAAGCTTTATCTACTGGGGTCGTCACAATACGTCCGGCGTCGTCACTTCCGGCCAAGCCGAAAACGATTTTTTTTGCTGTTCTTGACAAGGTTTTGTTGAAACATAGGTCTCTGGAAGCAATTTTTCCGTCCGTAGTCGTCACTTCCGGTCAAACCGGAAGTTGCAAAAATGGCTTATTTTCAAGGTTTTGATGCAAAATTGAAATTATAAAGTCACTGGAGACTTTTAATCTCATTGCTTTCTTTTGTTCTGTCACTTCCGCTCAAAACCGGACGGAAGACCTACTCGTTGCTTTGCAACGAGCTTTGCTCTAGTTTTAATTATCTTTTTTGTAAGTCAAAATGTTAACTTTAAAAGTGATTGGAAATACCATAAATGATTATCAATATGGAATTTTTCGAATTGAAAAAAAATGTGTTAGGTACATTTATAGAGTGACATGATTTTTACCCAAAATACAGCCAGAATGCAGGATTATACATCTCTGTTTTCAACATTTCCCGAGGAGAGCCCCTTGAACCCCCGTCAGCAGTAGGTAGAACCCCCCTCCCGCACATACCCCCTAATTGCTTCGCAACTTGGCCATCAGCCTGCAGCTGTTGGAGAAATTATACATGAACAAGGCTAGTAGAAATTAGAAATGGCTAGCTCTGCTCGCAACTATGGTTTTAAAGTTAGTATGAGTCAATGCCTGAAAAATTATAAATTTCACTTTAACATCTTATCATTACATACCGTAAAGATCAATTAAACATTTGATCATTTCTTGAATTCTTACGGCTTATTTGAAGTTTTAACAGATATTCATGGATGTTTAAGAGTAGTTGTTATAAGTGTTTGAGATATTCATGGATGTTTAACCCTTTCTCTTCCGGCGCATTTTACGTGTTTTGGAGGCCTTTTGACATGTCATTACTAAATTACTTCTAACTTTTTTAACCTAGGTGAAAGCTAGGCATAATTCATACCATTTTGAAGGGGATTATATAGAGATGATATTTTTTGACTATTTAGATGCTCAACCACTGACCTTATTAGTACTAATTGAGGTCAGAGGTCAATTAAGTGCAAAATTTTATGGAATTTTTTTGATACTTTTTAATCTTCAAGCTAAATATTAAGTATTATGTATGTTGAAATAGGAAATTTGGGATATACCCACAAAAGAGCATTATACTGTAGTACACGAAACACATAAACTTTTTTTTCAATTCTGCATATAACTACTTAAAAAAGGTTGCTAAGCAACGCAGAATTCTTTAATTTTCGGGCAGAAATTTTCATTTTTTTACTCAATCTAGGTACATTTATGCATCCAAGCACATATTAAAGTTAGATGTGAGGTCATAAAATTACAAGGGACATACAGTAGATAAATTGTGTTAAAGTTTGACCTCATTAGATCTATTTTTAGGAGGTCAAAGGTCAAATAAGTGCAACAATTTCTTTAACTTTTTTCAACACTTTTCAATATTCTTGCCATAATTTTACACAATGGATGCTGAAATGGAAAATTCTGAATATACTCTCAAAAAGGGATCAGAACTGCAATATCCATGCATCATTTTAATTCAAATATCTGTTTAATGACCTTTTAGTGGTTGCTAAGCAACAACATTTTAAAGGTTTTGGCTATATACATGTTTGTTATTTCACATTCTGGACACATTCTAGACACTTTTTGTATATTTCATGATATTGTTTGTAAGATATATATGGGCCATAAAGATGAAAGAACATTTTGTATTAAAAAATTGACCTTGACAGTCTTGTTCTTCAGGGGGTCAAGGTCATATCAGTACAGAATTCTGCTTTAAACTGTAAGTAAATATCAATTTTGAAATGCTTCATACATGGATAAATCATCTTATAGTTGACGTAATAAAAATGGCGAACGACAAAATTTGCAAGCAAAGAATTCTGGTCTGCTTCTTACAAAACCCTAGCAAAACATGTATACAATCTTTTTTTTAAACAAGAAATCCATTCTCTTGGTGCCATTAAAAATAATCTTTATTTTCATGGATTTAATCTAACAAGAAAAAAAACTAAATGAATTCATTACAAGATTTTTCTGGTATAACTGAGCTTAAGGGGTACAATAAAGACTTGACATGTTATCTTGGAGGGAAATAATAACAATAAATAGCATTGGCAATATTTACCCCAAAACTGTTTAGTCAATACGTTGAAAATTTGATGCTTATATCCAAATATACAAATCCAGATATATTGCAAGATGAATTCCAAATCAGACTGAGATCTTCAACAACATGTTGAAGAGCACTTTTACTTTTTGTCCACCATTCTCTTATCAACTGTTACTTCTCTGTAAGACTGGAGGAAATTCTTTGACTTGTCCAAGACATTATAATTTGCTTTCAAGTTCAAGTGATCAGCTTCTATCCTGTAAAAGATTTAAATATTTTGAAACAGGTACATGCCATTGTGTATATGAATTTACATTTATAAATAAAATTAAGAATGCTAAAATTACTACATTTATTTGATTTTCCTTTTAAAATTAAGATTGCATCTATTGTGTGATTGAAGTAGTTAAATGATATTGTTAAGTCAATGTATCAGGACTGATTATTCAACAACCTTGTAGTAAACCATTATGGTAAAATTACTGAACTAAAATAAATAGCATATATGGCAATCTGACTAAAGCCAGACCTCTGTTTACGCTATCGCAATATGTAAAAAAAAATATCTGGCAGTGGATGGAAGATCTAATTTTAATCAGATTGCTATGAAAGCCATGAAGGGACACAGCAATTTTTCAAAAAAGTAGAAAATGAAATCTCAAATTAGACAATCCAATTTCACGGATACTAAATCATTCCCTTGATTGATAATTCGAGATCTCGAATTACACAATCCGATCTTACAGATTACTAATTTGCCCCTTTGATTCATAATTTGAGATCTCGAATTACATACTGGCAATTCATTTTCACAGATTAATAATTCGAGATCTCGATTTGTTACAACGTCAGTCCTATGATATTGGCAATCTGTGCTCTTGAATTTTATTACATATATGTACAGATACATCCAACTATTTTAATCAATTAGTGCGTTCACTTCTTTTTATTTTGTTTCAGCAACCGGTCATTTCCAACCTCTTTCATAACTAATTCAACGTATATTTATTTTAGAAATATTATGATTACACAGGACCCATATTCACATTCTATATCAGACTTTCAATTATTTTAATATACACGTAACCAAAAACCTCTAAGATTTTTTGTTGTATAAATATCAGTACTAGCATATGGATTTGAAAATGTTCATGTATTTTTCTCATTTTGGTAATATGGTAATATGTAATAAAAGGTTGGATGTAAAATACTACAATATTCTATTCTTTAAACATGTACCATATCCGATATGTACAGATAAATAATTTTAATGAAATCATGGGAAGGGTTTACATTCCGAGGGAACGTGTCAATTAAACTAAGGGAATTAATTATACAATCTGAGATAATGGATTGTGTAATTTGAAGGAAGATAATCTGTGAGAATATGAATTGGCAATTTGTTATAACAGATTGTCAATCTGAGAGAATGGATTGTTTAAATCGAGAACTCGGTTTACTTTTATAAATTTTTTAAAAATTCTATGTCCCTTCATGGCTTTCATAGATTGCATACCTGCATGGCTGCCAGGGTTGTAAAAAGAAGGGAGACAATAGACTGCAATGTTACTTCAGGGCAAAATTCCTGGGGCAAGGCTGTTCGTGCGCATGGGAGTGTTGATACACCATCCAGTGAGTTTGACCACCCATATATATGATGTACGATAATTGGAAAGTGTCTGAAAAAATGAGAAAATGGAAATTCTAACCACAAACTTTATGCAGATTGGAAATACAACAGCAGTTTATAAAAACAGCTTGTTTCATATCTCGGCATTCATTCAAATAGATAATATGTGTTTAAATAATGTGTTTGTATGAATAATCAAGCATCATATTAAGTATTTTGTGTTTCAAACACTTTTTTCAAAATATAAATCAAATGTTTATAAACTCGTATGAATGATTTATCATGAGAATGACACAAATGAAATTTGACTTTATTTTTTGAAATTTTAGAAATACAGAAATTTTCAACAACAAAACAAAAATTTACCTGTTCATTGGTGTCCTTACATATTAATTGGCATTCGTAGTTCATGGTGGGCTTAGCAAGTGGGTATTCACAGATGAAAAGTATTGTTGCATATGTTGCCAGCACCCTAAAAATTCAAAGTGAAAGTGGTATATGTACACACTGGTATACATATACTGAAAACAAGTATCTATTTAATATAATGGCAACTTTGATTTTACTTTGAACTTATGAGTGTTTGTCAAAAGCATCAAAGTTCAAAAGCAACACAAAATTGGCTGAACAATACGAAATAAGCACACTGAAATATGAAAATCTAGTACATGAACATGTCTACATTTAGTTTTCTTTTGAACAGTGTTGAACGTGAACTAATTGCGTTTTAAACTTAAACTATTCAGTCAATATACACGTATTCTCACCTGCTAATACCAAAGGATGTCCGTATTATTTGATTCATTGATGTGATGATCTTCGTAGTGAAATAATCATGAAAATTGACGTTCAGATTTCGGATCACCGTCATGTTGTTTGTTTACTGCTACCATAGCGGAAACACGTGGTTATTTCAATTCGTATCAACTCATACAGTGATGAGTCGTATTTATTTATAAATGCGAATTCTTGTTTTGTTAAATTTCGTGCTAATATAGATCTAACTAATTTGCAAATTAAGTATACAATATAACAAGATACAACTATACTAAAATCTTATTTTTTTTTAGTAAAGATCGACGTTTAGGGAATCTACAATTTTCCTCAACATTGTACATCACTACATGAAAATTGACATTTCATTTCACACAAAAGGCAGAACGATAGTAAATATTTGTTTTTTTTTAAATGTATTTTTGTATTATGCATTTATTTCAGTAAAAAATATATATTTAAATGGTCACAAAAGTCTTATAAAAGAATTTGTTGTTTCGAGTAAGACGCAACAATATCGACCTTGACGTTACATGGTAAATATTGACCGATTTTTCCATAAACACTATGCGAAGGTCACAAATTCAAATTATCGTAATTAAGAAAATACTGAGCGTAAGAAGGCCTGTAAGGGCTTGTTGGAAAGGAAATTTTCTCCACTTTTACCAGCTTTATTTTGTTTTCCCTATTTCAACAGAGAAATAAACGTAAAACTGAGTTTTGTTTAAAAATTACAAATAAAACCGAGAAAAAACACTTTAGTGAAAGAAAATTCTTGTTTTTAAAATATACCTTAAAGTAATAACAATAATGTTTACATATTTTAAAAGTAGAGAAAATATGCTTTAAGAATATACCTTGCTTTCTTCATAAAGTTAAACAGGAAAAATTGTCAATCGTCTGGAAAATCGGCAATCGCTTTGGAAAATTACGCCATTTTCAAAAAGTCACGTTTGTCTTCACAACGTAAAATCGATTAAATACCGGCAATCAAAACATAATCTTTTTAGATATTTTAAAAGAAGAGAAAATTTCCAAAAAGATGATATATAGTTTATATACCTTCATGCTTCCATTAAATAGATACGGAGATCTTATTTTCGCGAAGTCGTGTTTTAACGCGCCACCGTTCAGTTTGACCGGTACGGAAGTGAAGGGGTTAAGAGTAGTTGTTATAAGTGTTTGAAAATAATTTTTTTAATCAAGGGAATTATTTTATTGAATTAAATTTTGTACGATGAGAGCCCCAAACTTTCGCAGATATGCCAATGGCAAGCTTAATTTATCAGATAAACCAGCAGCAGTTTCTATTGCTAGAGAGAACAAGGCAAGGGGGTACTAGGGGAAGCCAAAAATAGATGAACATGTGAGAGCCCTTGCTTTAAGAAGAATTCGCCAACAGCATGGTGTAACCAGTAATGAAGTTGATATTGGGGCAACATGAACTTCAATTTGGGACATACAGAGGCCAGACTTTTCGGTGGGTACTGGAAAATTGTCTTGGGTATGCAGGGGGGGCTGGTTATGAAAATGGAAAAGGAGGCAGAATCCAACATGGATAAAACTAAAGAGAATAAGGACCAGACCATCAACAAGGAAAAATTTCAAAAGTACATGTTGCATTTTGCTGAGGGAAGAGAGGCAGTCAATATGAAAAAGGAGACACATTCATCCGTCAAGAAGACTTCTTCCTCTCAACCATCATCTGTTGGGAAGTCTCTGGCTTTAAGCAGCCATTTGACCCACGAAGCACTGCAGCATAGGGCCAAGAGACTACTTTCACCTAAGAAAGTTCAGCCTAGTAAGAATATTTTATAAATACACGTACTTTCACTGACAGTTTCTAATTAATTCAGTTGTAGAACATTTAACATGTATATACAGGGTTCGAAATTAACTTTTTAGCACTAGTCCGCACGGACTAGTGACTTCTTGCTTCCACTAGTCCGCCCTCTAGTATGTAAAAAGAATAACACATATCTTAAAATTTTATCAATTAATTCAATGAAATATGTGTCCAGTTGAAAGCATGTGGTTAAGGAAAGAGGGTTTTCAACTTCCAGTAAAAAAGTAAAAAAAAAATCAATTCCTGAACCTCCCAAATCACAAACACACCTCACAAACACAATGACATACATGTGAAATAATACAATATCTTTTGTTTTTCTTGCAGAGGTGAAGATAAAAAGAAAAAAACCAGCATATCGTTCCATTTTGTGGAAAACTTGGAGAAATAAGATCTCTCACAGGAGAAAATGTCCCAGTGATAGCATTAAGAGCAACAGCTACCATTGAAACAAAGGATCACATCTACAAAAGCTTTTCAATGAAAAAAGTTGAAGATATAATTGTCAGTCCAAACAAGCTGAATATTACATATTGGTGCATCAAGTTACAGCACAGTGGCATTAGGAAAAATTTTAAATGGCTTGTTGAAGAGCTCAAAGAAAGATCGTCCATAATGATTCTCGTGTAAATAACTTATCAGCTTGTTCTAGTATGCTGACATGTACCATTCTGATACTATGTATTGGCCATTCAAAAATCTCAATCTCTCAAAAAGAATTCTACAACTATGTCAAACTGGATATAATGAAGGACCAGGCCCCTTCTAACCAGAAAGGAGTCATACGCGATCTGGACATGTCCATCAATCTGCCAGAGTCCGACAGAGCAGTGGCTGTCACAATCATCAAAATCCTGGAGAAAAAAAAGGAATACTTACAAGCCGACTACTGTACTCCAAGCGTAAAGAAAGTATTTCCCATGCCCTAAGCTGGGGCAGGTTTTCGTCTTGGTTTGGAGCCAAGCTCCATTGCGAACTCAGCCTCCCTAAAGAGGAAAACACAAAGTTTGCCAAATTCTTAAATTGCAGCAGGATACCATCAGTTCCTTTGGCAACTCTGTGATCAAATTCCTGGAACGTTTCCATCGAAGAACAAGAGGCCCATGGGCCACATCGCTCACCTGAGTAACTTGGGTGATGCAGATCTTTACCAGATTCCCCCTCTTGCTATACCAATCATGCCCAACAACCCCCTTCCCTTTTTTATTTAAAAACTTTAGAATCTACACTACCCAAGGATGCCTCCACATAAGTTTCAGCTTTCCTGGCCCAGTGGTTCTTGAGGAGAAGATTTTTAAAGAGTTGTTCTATATATTTCTATAAAAACTTGGATTCCCTATTGTGGCCCCGCCCTACCCCCGGGGGTCATGATTTTAACAATTTAATATCTACACTACCCAAGGATGCTTCCACATAAGTTTCAGCTTTCCTGGCCCAGTGGTTCTTGAGAAGAAGATTTTTAAAGATTTGTTCTATATATTTCTATGTAAAACTTGGATTCCCTATTGTGGCCCCGCCCTACCCCCGGGGGTCATGATTTTAACAATTTAATATCTACACTACCCAAGGATGCTTCCACATAAGTTTCAGCTTTCCTGGCCCAGTGATTCTTGAGAAGAAGATTTTTAAAGATTTGTTCTATATATTTCTATGTAAAACTAGGATTCCCTATTGTAGCCCCGCCCTACCCCCGGGGGTCATGATTTTAACGATTAAATATCTACACTACCCAAGGATGCTTCCACATAAGTTTCAGCTTTCCTGGCCCAGTGGTTCTTGAGAAGATTTTTTAGTGACCCCACCCTATTTTTGTCTTTTTTTGATTATCTCCCCTTGTAAGGGGACTTGGCCCTTCATTTTAACAATTTAAACTCCCATTCACCCAAGGATGCTTTGTACCAAGGTTGGTTAAAATTGGCCCATTGGTTCTTGAGAAGAAGTAGAAAATGTGAAAAGTTTACAGACGGACGGACGGACGGACAGACGGACGGACGACGGACAAAATGTGATCAGAAAAGCTCACTTGAGCCTTCGGCTCAGGTGAGCTAAAAAGGGGCTGAAAGCAACAGTGTAAAGAAATCAAAGGCAAAAACATCACATCGACTGTTAACAACAGAAGATGTTATTGAGGAGAAGAAAGAAAGAACTAAAGAAGATGTAAAAAGACAAACTTAAAACAGAGAAAACAAAAAATAAAAAAAAACAATAAATTTGTGCAATGTGTGAAATATTAGGAAAAACAAACTGTCAGAGTTGAGTTTTGTTACGGGTATATCTGAACAATGGGGTTCTTTATGATTAAGGGATATATAATTAGGTCTTTCCACCTTTCTGTGGAAAGACCTATTGAAATTGTTCTGTTTATTATTCTTTTTTTTTATTATTATTTTTCCGCCGCATGTTTTTTTGTTTGAAGATTTATCGAAAAGATTTATAGTCCATAAGAATGTACTCCGTAAAAGATTATTGCAGTTCACCCTGCGTAAATGAACCTTGACCCCTTTTGGAGTTACGACCCCTTTCGCAAGAAAAGCTTGTTATCGCTACTCCTCAGAAACTGTAAACCGCAGATGTATGAAACCTTCACCAATGTCATCAACTAATCAAGGGGACTCTTCAATCTATTCATTGCGAAAGCATTCGCTGACCCCTTCAATGAGTTATTGCCCCTGAAACTTTTTGAATTGTACAAATAATTAAAAATTTTAAAAACGAGAAGTTGTAGAGACATGGGACCAACTGCATAAGATTCATTGACCTTTGAGCTTAAAATTCATGTAAAGGTCAAAGGTCAAGGTCATTCCAAATATGAGAAAATTAGCTCTTTTTGTATCTCTTTTGTCTTTCAATATATCCTTACTGTCTATGCATCAGTGATATGTATTCTTAAAACTGTTTCAAAGATTTCATTCTTGTCCCCTAATATTAAACCTTTTAAAAGTTATTGCCCCTTGTGCGAAAAACCTTGTTATCGCTACTCCTCCGAAACTGTAGACCCTACAGACACCAAACCTTCATTAATGTCTTAAGGGTCTTTAGATCTAACTTTATTGTATAAGTGCAAAAGAATCTGATGACCCCTTATATGAGTTATTGCCCTTTAACTTCTTTGTACTAACTATTAAACCTTATAACTTGAATACTATAAGTGGTAGAAGCATGGGGTCAATTGCATTGTGACCCTTGACCTTTGACCTTGAATAATTTTTCAAGGTCAAAGGTCAAGGTCATTCCATTTTTTATTTTCATTTTTTCTATGCTTTAAGACAATTCTGGTTTCATTTTCATGGAAATTTATTTTAAGAAATCAGATTTAAAAATTTGAAATTCAAAGAAGGTGGAAAGACCTCTTATTGTTCTGTGAACAATAAGTCTCCTAGTTTTCTTTGTATTCTATCTGAGTAAACATGATTATGATATATGATAATTTTCCTTTACTCTTCTTGAGGATAATTCTGTATATAATTCAAAAATAATTAATCAGAGGCTTTACCGAAGGCTTCATAATTATTTTAATGTGATTGGGTAATTTCACCGGGTATTCTTGTTAAAGAGGTTCCTAATAATATAGAAAATCAGGAGCCTCGATCGTATTTGACCTACTGCTTCCTGACTCTCAAATTAATTCACTTAGTACCTTACCATAAATTTGTTTCCATTAAGTATTTAAATGTGTAAATTGTCATTTGTTGGACATGGAGTTTGAATGTGATAATTTCTTGCAAAAAATGCCCTTTTTGATTTTTACATACCCTGTATATTTAAAATACACAGTTTCAATGTTGCAGTGTCAACTTTTATGGGAGTGTGAGGTATATGAGCTTGCTCATTTTTTCTTATATTTTTTAAAATATATTTTTGCAATGAAAATTGAATGATGGATGCTTATAATGGTTAAATACTCAGACAATGGAGAACGAGATTTTCTAAGCATGATTTTGGTCAGATGTTTGAAATACACATAAAAGCTGCGAGATTTAACAATGCAACTCCATGTCTATTCTGTTGTGAAACAAATATTCTGATGTTTCTTTCTTTTTAGTTGAAAGAGTCAGATGGTCTCCAACTAAAGAAAAGAGAAATACTGTACTTCTCTCGTTATTTTGAGGGACATTTTCAGAAGAAATGCCCCTCAAGGGTGCATTGCCTTGATGCTCTTAAAAAGCAAAGAAAATGGTGGAACAATTTTTAAGGGAAATGGGAATTTTTAAACCTTGAAAAAAAAGTGTCCAATATTTTAATCAAGTGGCTTATAAAATTTTTAGCTCACCTGAGCACTTTCTCTCGCAAATTGTTTCAATTTTATGTACATGTACTCCCTTCTGTGCTTGTTTAATAATCAGCATATCCTTCATAAAAGTTACATTTTAAGTTCAGCGCCCCGTCGGGATCCGGGTTAGAATAGGTCCTTAGTACCCTCTTGCTTATCGTATAAGGCGATTAAATGGGGCGGTCCTTCGGATGAGACCGTATAAACCGAGGCCCCGTGTCACAGCAAGTGTGGCACGATAAAGATCCCTCCCTGCTCAATGGTGACGTCTTCATATCAGCGAAATATTCTGGAGAGGGACGTTAAACAGTATACAATCAACTAGACTAATTATAATGAAATAATTTTGTTGATGTATAGTGCAACACTAGATATGTCTGAGGAAAGTGCTAGCGACATTGATTCAGATGAGGAATATGAACCCAGTTTCAATGTAACCATCAGGTAAAATAAGTATTTATATGATAAGTATGTTCTGTAGATCTTTAAAGATATTTTTTTTTCACTTGAGAAAGCATTATAATTTCATATGAACTCGTATATGCTTTTTTACACCTAAGACCAAACATCATGCAGAGGATGGAAGAAAAAATCGGGAAAGAAGAATGTGAGGGAGAAGTGGAGAAACCTGAGGATACTGGTCCAGGTATAACTAAAATCAACTCTAAAGATGATGTTCATTTGTTGACAGAGGATGACACATGCTTATTGTATAAGAAGCGTCTTTTGCGGTTGGCTACTACCAATATCAGGAATATGTGAAGAGGTAAAGGATGTAAAATGCCTATTGGGAACCGTATAGGGAGGGTTGGTTCAGCGTTGTATACATACTGGGTAAAAATTTTAAGATATTAAATTTAACAAACAACAAATAACGCTAAATGAACCAAGGTCTTCTTCATTTGGGCAGGGGGGTGGGGGTGTTGACCGTCACAATCTTTTGTATTATGAAGAAATGTTAAAATTAGAGTTGAATGCACTTCAATAATGTCACTTGAAAAGTAGAACGATAACGTAATTTTGTAAACAATATCCTTCTCAGTAATTTAATGATAACATCCCAATTCTTTTTTTTTTTAATGCTTCTCAATATATTTCACGAATGTGCCAAAAAGCATATAGCATACAAGTGGTGTTCCAAGACTGTGCTGAACAGACGCCTTAATGGTGGTGGTGTGCAAATAGCATCAGCTATCTTGGCATCATGGAACAATTTCTATAAATTGCCTTGTTTGCAAGATTCCCGAGATTACGTTTTTTAAGAACTGTTAAATTCTCAAACATCTAAAGGACCTATGTGGAACCCACACGAAACTGTTTTTGAAGAGATGAACAGATGAAAGTCTTTCATCAGATGGACTGCCAGAGTATTGTTGCTTTAGGCTTGTAGATTGTAAATCATTTATGAAAAATCACAATATTACAAAGTTGAATAGTCTAGAGTTGCTCTATACTATTTGTAGACAAAGTAGATGATAGAAGAAATGACAGCCCTGAACACTCAGCACAATACTTCACCTACAGTGTCTGCAACGTTATTGTTTTTTTTTTTTTTTGTTTTTTTTTTTTTTTTTTGTTTTTTTTTTATTTATATTTTTTCTCATAATAAACAAAGAGATAGATGAACATATTTACATTTATGCCTTACACACAAACACACTCACCCTTTCACACTATCCACTATCCATCTATAGATAATATTAAAAAATAGAGATAAAAAAAAGATAATAAATGTAAATTCAATTCGTCACTATTTCCTCCAACACCTTATAACATTGTGCATAAATTATTTGAATTATACTTATTTTTTTTATCAATATGCAGATAAAAAAAGAAAAGAAAAGACAGTAACAATAGTGATCAATGCCATCTGAACTGTCACTCCTCAAAAACAGGTTTCCATGTAGACCATATATAATTAAAATACACAATTTTATTCTTTTGGATTGAAACAAATTTTTCAACATTATATTTGATTCTTAGATGACATAAGAGGAACTGCAACGTTATTGTTGACAACCCAATTGTTTTTATGTACATTTTTCTGTTTGTAAATAATGCTTTGACCTCCATGAAACTTTTGTCTTGATTCGGAAAAAATGTGTAAAATTAAATAATTTCATCGATATTGAGTAGCACGCTTTGTAAGATATACCTCTACGTAGACTCGTCGGATCTCTACAGTGAAATACATTGAACTGACTAGCGATCTGCTCCTAATACATGTAGGAGTTGTAAGGAGAGCGTTGAAGAACGGGAAATAATGCGGGCTATGCCTATTTACGAGTAGTGTTCAGCTTTAAAATCCGATGTAAATGAATGAGACGCAATTTACTTAATACAATGCAGAACGAACTAATTATCACTCGTAAGCAAGCAATAAAGTTAAGACGTACATATAAAGTTCTTAACAAATAGCGCGATCAATTAAGGATGTACAACACATCTACCCCCCAAAATTCCTGTCGTTTATTTTTCGTTATTTTTATATATTCAGTACATGACTATATCTACTGCATGTATGCATATTTTTGAAAAAAATCGTTCGAGTGGTTTTTGGACAGGAACTTCCGAAAGTTACCCCTCTTTAGTTGTTTACAAGGAAAGAAAATGTTTAATCAAAGAACTACTTAAACCTTACTTTTCAAAACATCCAGATTAGTTATCAATGTCAAATTTTATTGACTTATTCCTTTAACCATTTAACACAAAATCATAGTCATCTTTTCAATATACATATTATCAAAACAATTTTTAAAAACCTTAAACTGAAAACCTATGAATTTCCTAAGCCTTGAAAATTGTGTATTTTTTAAATTCATAATTTTTTGTGAAAAAACCTGTCGTTTAATTTTGCTAAAAAACTTTCTTTAGGTAGCTGGTACTAAAAATAATCTTCATAAATTTTAGTATAATTTTTGTTTGACCAGTTTTGATTTAATAGCGAAAAATTACCCCCTCCCCCTTTCTCAATAAATCACGTTCCCGCGCGTCTTTCAGACAGGGGGTCGATCACTTTGTTATATAAATCTACTAATACATATTAAAAAGTTAAATTGGAATATTGCTTTTGCTTCAAAAGTATATTAACTTACAAATTTAAAAGTTCTCATATGGAAAGCGTATTTAAATGTTGATTTTTAGGCAATTTTTGAATATCCCTATCACCCCTACCCCTTCCTTTTTCGCGTCGCAGACCATTAGCGTTACACGAAACGTCCTTTACAACTTGCAAATATACCGGTATTTTGTCAAGAATCACGGAGGTATGCATTAGTTTTTAGATTCATGATTACAGAATAAATATTGACTACTCTTTTAAAATGTTTCAGGAAAAAAATACTGAAAGACTTTAGTGTTTAATCCATATAAGTATGTGTTATGCATTCCATATCACATGAAACCTGGATACGAATTCAAGTTTTGTTGAACTTGATGTTGATTTTTAATTTTATTTCTTTAAATTTATTCATTATAAAAATGGTGTATGTTCAACTCTTCTGTGATATAAATGGAATAATTGTAGTTTCTTTTATGTCGTTATTTCACACGAGACAGTATATATGTGGCCGTGGGGATACATCGACATTTGCATTAGATCATAGATGTACATACCGGGTACACCCCTCGTAATATTGTAGCCGACACCTTTCTTACAATGTCGTCGCTTCTAAAGTTAATATGAAAATTCCGTATTCGTCCACTTTAACTTCAAAATATCAAACATTAAACTCTTCATCTATTTCAATTAATATCAAATCCCGCATTGATGTTTTTTCAAAATCTTATAGAGCTACGTTTGTTTCGAATCGAGGAAATGCTAACCGACATTGTTGACAGAAAGCTAGTGAGAAAGTTAAAGTTACGATTTGCTGCAATAGCTAGGATATTCATAAATGAAGATTTCATTACAAGTGAACAATTCTTTTCAATTCTATTACTTACATTGTGTATATAAGGACTACAGTATTCAATTGTCGGATTTATCAGGTCTTGCTGTAAATGTATCTGATTCTGTGGAAAACCGTGAAAAAAGGGAGGAAAATAAACATCTCCTATATTTTCAGAGTTGTTCCTCTTTGATCAGTAAGGATCTGAGAACAACATCGATTTTACATTGTAAAAAGTTTATTGTTTCTTTATTGCTGTTTTATTTAATTAAAGAAGGAAATCAATATATATATCGTGTATGCACAAATTGTAATGAGACCATTAATAGAAATGTTATATAGCCAATTGCACATAATGAGAATTTCGGCAATGTAGAAAAAAAATGCTGCGCTTTGATCAAAAATACAATTTATTGTATATGAAATGAAATAAACATTAAGGGATTGTATTTTATATCTTGCTTTTTACGGAGTTTAATCGGGTTAATTAAAAAAAATACTTATTGATTGAGTATGGTACGCACAATTACAGCCAAGACCCATATCCCAATTTTCTTTCATAATTGATATACATCGGGATCGTTTTACTCGTCGCTTTGACGCTTTGTTTTTGACGTTAAACTTGACGTCAAGTCAAACGTTTAATTGAAATTGCAAGAGTTATCTCCCCCAGTGTGTTGTACGTCTTTAATAAGATCTTTAATGCTTTATAGCTCACCTGAGCCGTGGGCTCAAGTGAGCTTTTCTGATCACATTGTGTCCGTCGTCCGTCCGTAAACTTTTCACCTTTTCGACTTCTTCTCAAGAACCACTTGGCCAATTTTACCAAACTTGTTACACAGCATGCTTGGGTGAAGGGGAATTAAAATTGTTACAATGAATGGCCAAATCCCTTCAGAAGGGGAGATAATAAAGAAAAGACAAAAATAGGGTGAGTTCATTAAAAAAATCTTCTTCTCAAGAACCACTGGGCCAGAAAAGCTGAAATTTATGTGGAAGCATCCTGGGGTAGTGTAGATTCTAAATTGTTCAAATCATGACCCCCGGGGATTGGACGGGGCCACAATGGTGAATCAAAGTTTTACATAGAAATATATAGGAATAAAGTGCCATGCCACAGCATGATACGCCCGTCAAAAAATTACAATTACAATGAATCTTAAACAGTTAAAAGTGCAGGAAAATCATTTCAACCCTGATTTTAAGATTTCAATGATTTTTACACACCTTTAAAAAAATGTTTATCCATCCCCTGTGGTGTAGGCATTAATTAATTATAACAAATATTGCATCATTCATAGATTTCTATACCTTGTCAAATGCCTACCATATTAAACAATATCAAATTAGTCTTCACAATTTAATCTATACTTAATTTTGGAAAAAAAGGCTGGCCATCAAATATAAACTGACCAACATTTCTTCTGTCTAATTCCCGAAGGATACAGATAAAATCATGCTCTTAAGAAATGAAAGAGACATACAACTAGCCTTCCTACATTGAACACATAATTAATCTTTCACTGGATGCTTGTCTACTCATTACTCCCAAAAGATTATTGGATCTGCACAACTACAATAAACATTTTTAAAACATATAAAACATCAATGATTCTTTTTTTAGATTTAATGTCAGGTCAGACAGTTAATTGTTAATAGGCAACTCATATGGACATGCAGATTCCACCTCTACCCCCATAAAATTAATTTTTAAGTTCATAATATTATGTAATATCAAAATAGTTACATATGCAATATCAAATTAGTTTTAATTACTTCTCATCAAATTCATTTTAAACCTTTGGCTAGCCAACTAGATCTATTTTTAATCCAACAAGCTTACCCATTTGGCCCAATACTCTAGGGATATAGATAGCACCGATGCTCTGACAGCTTGAATTGTTTTCTTTGGGGTTATTTTAGATTCAGTTAATTTCAAAGTCTATTTGACAAATGAAAAAATAGACAAAAGTTTAAACCAAAGCCAAATTATTTTGTCCAATCCAAGAATTCAGATAAGACAACTGGCCTCATTGATAGTGTTATTGGTCCATGCTTGTAATGCAGTTTTTCAAGGTCCCATGCATTACAGAAGTTTAGAAATGATAAAGATCAAAATCTGAAAAGCAACAATGATGATTATAATACATTTATGATTTGTTCTGATGAGAGTATCGGTGAAATAAAATGGAAAAGATATCAGATCAAGACCAATTGATTTATGAGGGGAAACTGATGCATCCTTACTAGGCTGGGGAGCTAGATTTGAACACAAAATGACAGGAGGTCGATGGACATATTCAGAATCATTATATCATATAAATATTTTCGAACTGATGGCTGTGTTTTTTGCTTTAAAATCGTTTTTTAAACACCACAGTTCAAAACATATTTGTATCAAAACTGACAACACAACTGTGGTTTCTTACATTAATGCAATGGGTGGAATGCATTCAAAACAGCCAGAATTTGGAATTGGTGCATAAAACGCAATATCATTATTACAGCCCAATATTTACCTGGGTGTGAGAATAAGATGCTGATGCTCTTTCTAGGAAATTTGCTGATTCTACAAAATGGAAGTTAAAACATGATATTTTCTTGCGAATTTGCAAACAATTTTTCAATCCAGATATAGATCTATTTGCTTCTCGGATAAGTAAACAATTGGAAAAGTTTGTCTCCTGGAATTTTGATCCTGATGCTTATCACATTGATGCTTTCACTTTATCTTGGTCAAACCTATGTCCATATATTTTTCCACCATTTTAATTAATTGGAAGAATAGTCAATAAAATATTAGAGGATAGAGTGAAGCAAGTCATAAGTATTGCTCCTTTATGGAAAACTCAAACTTGGTTTCCACAGCTAATATCTATAGTTATTTCTATTCCAATTAGACTTCCTCGACACAAGGATTTATTGGTGAAGCCCCATACAGGAGAAGAACATCCACTCCGCAAGATAACACTAACCGCCTGTCTTGTATCAGGGGATCCCTCTATGACAAAGGACTGGCAAGATTTGATTGTGACATCATCCTTGCCTCATTCGATTGTGACATCATTCTTGCCTCACTTCGACCTGCCACAAATAAACAGTATCAGTATTGCTGGCAAATATGGATACTTTGGTGTTCTAAATGGAAAACAAATCCCTTTACACCTTCCGAAGAAATAGTTGTTAAATATTTAATTTCTTTGATGAGCAATAAAGTTTCATATTCTGTTGTAAATACTCATAAATCCATTTTGATTAACACTTTACCTTATTTTGGTGTTTTATGGGTTAAGAAACCATTATTAATTCCAAAATTATTGAAAGGATATTTCAATCTTAATCCATGTCATCCTAAAGTTAAGACTTCTTGGGATGTTTCGAAAGTTTTGTGTTTTTAACGCAATTTAATGCCTTTACGTGAAATATCTTTACATTTGTTAACTTTAAAACTAAGAGCTCTTGTTGCACTTACAACAGCTTCTAGGGCCCAAACATTATTGGCTCTTGATTTAAAGTACATGACAGTGTTTACAGATAAATTATTTTTCAGTTACTGAAAACGTGTAAGCCTGGAATTGGAATTGTATAAATTTTTAGGTCACCTGAGTAAACTCAGGTGACCTATTGCTATCCGTTTTCGTCCGTCGTCGTCCGTCGTGTGTTAACATTTGAACATTTTCAGCTTCTTCTCTGCAACCACTGAACCAATTTCAGCCAAATTTGGCACAAAGCATCTATGGATGAAGGGGAACAAAAATTGTGAATTTCATGATCCCTGCCCCCCTGGGGCCTGAGGGGTGGGGCCAAAACCACTAAAATTAATGCAATCTTTAAAAATCTTCTTCTTTACTCCTGGACATCAAGCAGTCAAACTGTTTGCATGATTGTAATCAGCATTGAGTCCTCTACCAAAATTGTGAAATTCATGGCCCTGGGGTCAGGGGTTCTAGTGCTAGGGCGGGGCTAAATAAGTATATAGTGAAAATGCATTATTTCTTTGAAAATCTTCTTCTCTGCTCCTGGGTATTAAATAAACCAACTAAGTACATAGTTATGATGAGCAAGAGTGCCTCTACCAAAATTGTGAATTTTATGGCCCCAGGGTCAGGGGTTCTGGTGTTAGGGCGGGGCTCTATTGATTATATAGTGAAAATACATGAATTCTTTGAAAATCTTCTTCTCTGCTCCTGGGTATTAAATAAACTAACTAAGTACATAGTTATGATGAGCAAGAGTGCCTCTACCAAAATTGTGAATTTTATGGCCCGGGGGTCAAGGGTTCTGGTGTTGGGGGGGGGGCTCTATTGATTATATAGTGAAAATACATGAATTCTTTAAAAATCTTCTTCTCTCCTCCTAGGTATCAAATAAACTAAATAAGTGCATAGATATGATAAGCAGGAATGCTTCTACCAAAATTGTGAATTTTATAGCCCCAGAGTCAATGGTTCAGGTGTTGGGAAGGGGGGCTCTATTGATTATATAGTGAAAATACATGAATTCTTTGAAAATCTTCTTCTCTGCTCCTAGGTATTAAATAAACTTACTAAGTTCATAGTTACTGTAATGATGAGCAAGAGTGTCTCAACAAAAATTGTGAATTTTATGGTCCCAGGGTCAAGGGTTCTGGTGTTAGGCCGGGGTTCTATTGATTATATAGTGAAAATTCATTAAATTTTCTTCTCTGTCTCTGGGTATGAAGTAGATGTTCTACCTATATAGTTATGATGAGCAATCTTGCAGAATTGTGTGTTTTAACGAGGCCGAGTCTAATTCGAGTGCGCATCACTTTGTGATTTTACGACAATTATTTGGAAAAATAAAGTTGAAATGGCTCTTACAATGTCACCATAGATACGTATTTGTAACGTAATATGGCAATTTTAGAGGCATTTGGCTTCGACATAGACCAGTCGAGATGGTGAACTTTTCTGAAACTTCACAATTTTGTGACTTTTTACATTCACTTTCATTTACTTGAATTAAAAAGAAATCCCTAGGGCAGAAATACAAAAAATATTGAAAAAATGTAATAATTTGGCGATTTTCCAGCAAATTCCCATAGGGTCCAATAGTAAAGTTTGACAACATGTAAGATGGCCCATTAAGAAAACGGGGTGGTAAACATTCGTTTTTTTTATCCTAAAACAATAAATATAACAGTAAAAATAAATTATCAAAAAATAATATCCCTAGGGCAGAAATAATTAGACTCGGCCTCGTTAAGACCCCTGGGTCAGGGGTTGGGTGAGGGAGGGGCTCTGCTTATATACTGAAAATTAATTTATTGTTTGAAATCTGCTCCTTTGTATTTTTAAAACATTTATATTTTTTTTGATAGGCAATTTTAAGGGTGCATTTTAATAATTTGTGCAATGTTTGGACCTACGGTCAGGGGTTTATGTCACCATGTAAGGGGCACTACTGATTATTGCTGAATTTTACTGATATTTGGAGTGCCTTTTTGTTCCCCTACCCTGTGTATGGGTATTCAGTTACCAAGCTAAGCAACTGTTAAGTGTATTGTTATGATGATCAATGGTGCCTCTTTCAAAATTGTGAATGCCATATAGCATCTGGCTTAAAACATGAATCAAATTCATTACACTGTAACTGGAAAGTTGTTGCATAATGCTCAGGTGACCTATAAGACCCGTGGGCCTCTTGTCTGATAAAAGACTTTGTGTTGTTTCAACGTTACAAGAATATTTAAAAAGAACCGAAAATAAAAGAAAATAAAAGAAAATCATCTACATTATTTGTGTCCTTTACAACATATAAAACATTAATCCTGTTTCAACATGTACGTTAGCAAGATGTTTGAAAGGTGTTCTAGAACTGTCAGGAATCAGAGACTTTACTGCACATTCTTTCCGAGGAACTTCAGCTTCAGTGGCCTATTCTTCAGGAGTGTCATGAAAAGAAATAATGGATGCGGCAAATTGGACTTCTTCAAGAACATTTTTTAAGTTTTATTACAAAGATTCGTTACTTCTCACTAAAATACTGACAGTAGTGAAGGAAAAACTTCAAGAGTACTGTACAACTATACATTCAAGAAGTGGTGTAAATCAGATGTGGATACTTAAAAATTCTAAAGAACTTTTGGACAATTTGAAGTCACAAGACTTTACAAAAATCAACAGCATCGACTTTTCATATTTATACACAACAATTCCCCACGACAAATTAAAATCCAGGCTTTTTGATATCATTGACATTTAACAAAAATGGAACTCGTAAGTTTACTTACCTCGTCATTGGTCATTTGAAAAATTATTTTGTTAAAATAGATTCTGATTGCACACATAAGTACTCTGAGGTTGGCATCAAGAAGATGCTTGAGTGTTTGATTGACAATATCTATGTGGTTTTTGGAGACCAGGTATTCCAACAATCTATTGGAATTCCCTGGGTACAAATTGCGCTCCGTTATTAGCAGACATTTCTATATTCATATGAAGCAGAATTTATGCAAAATCTTTTACGTGAAAAGAAGAAAACACTTGCTGTGGCCTTCAACTCTACATTTAGATATACCGACAACGTATTGTCAATTAATAATGATACTGTACAGCAGGAAATTAACTCGCGGGGTTAATATTCGCTTTATTCGCGGGAAAAGAAATTTCGCGAATTCAACATACAGTGAATAATTCTTAAGATTTTTAAAAGGATAAACTGAAATTTTATTATCATCTATGATGAGATGTAGACTGTCTTTATAATTATGCGAGTGTATGGATCAATTGTAAACACGTAGTTGTTGGTGTTTTTAAAGCTTATTAATTGTTAGATTAATTTTTACAGCAAACGATTAAGGTAATTTTGTCATCTAATAAACGTGCAATGTAATCATCTAATAAAACAAGCTTGTATAATTTCACTCTTGCGAATCACTCAGTCATTACCTTTAATCAACGCACTTGCGTGGTAAACAGGGTAGAGAAAATTAATTTCAATTATATGATTAAAAGACAACAATTTGCCTACTGTATTTTTCTTTTTATTTGGACTCGGAAATAAAAAAAATTCTGAATGCGTAACATTATTTTGACTTCAAATCGGGATCAGTCCGGTGTTTCGTTATTATTCAATCGGGCTCAAAATTGACACAATGTATAGACTTGCATTCCCTTACTGATATGCGCGATATACATGAACAGACTTTCGTAAGATAGAGACTGTAAATAACAGCTCAAACAATATACATGTATACACAAAGAAAAATGCTTGCAAGTACTGTTTAAAAATTGTATGATTGTTTTTTTTGTTTTTTTTTTTACCTTTCCGCGAATTCAAACGACCGCGATTTGCTGAAATTTGAACACATCGCGATCTTTTACGACCGCGATTTTAACCTGCTATACAGTAATTTCCATTCCTACGTCGACACGATATATCCTGGTGAGCTTGAGATAAAAGATACCACAGAGTCCGACACTTCTGCTTCATACTTGGATATTTTACTTGAAAAAGACAACAATGGTAATCTAACAACCAAGCTATATGATAAACGTGATGACTTTAACTTTTCTATCGTCAACTTCCCTTACTTATGCAGCAATATACCTTCATCACCTGCATACGGAGTATTTATATCTCAGTTGATTCGATATGCAAGAGCATGCTCTACGTATGAACAATTTCTGAAACGAGGTAAATTATTGACAAGCAAGTTGGTGAAACAAGAATATCAACAGTCTCGTTTAAAGTCATCATTTCTTAAATTCTATGGTCGATACAATGACCTTGTCAGCAAATACAATTTATCATTGAATGAAATGCTGACTGACGTTTTTCATATCAGTTGTTAGTACATTATTTATACACTGAATTGACCACGGATTTTTTCCGTTATATCCTGATTATGACAACGAGCACACGGCGGGTGTGACCGGTCGGCAGGGGATGCTCACTCCTCCATGGCACCTGATCCCACCTCTGATGTTTCGGAGGTCCGTGTTTGCTCTGCAAAAATAGGTTTTAAAAGTTTTGTAAATACTCGCGGAGAACTGGAAAGTCCCATGGGTAAACACAAAAACTCATAGCACATATTATTCCACTCAAATCGTTGGTACTGTCCAATTTTCACAGTTCTTTGGTCGTTTATGGCCTTTCATTTGTGCTTTAATTTTTTACTCACTGACTCGCATTGGTAAGACCCTTTGCTAAATCCGAATTAATTTCGGGACCAACTTCTTCATCCTTTGCAGTGAAAAATTCATTCAATTCTTGTAGGATGTCGTTCTTTTCTTCTTTATTATCTGGACAATCACTATTCAGGTTGTCTAAAACATCATCCCGCATTTCGTCGATCGCACTTGCGCGATTCCCAACATTTAGCGGTTCCGATTCATTTGCACACTCATCCCAGTCAGAGAGATCTGTAGAAGAGTAAAAACTTTGATTCATGATGGAAGTCATCATTTTCGATTGTTGTTGTATTAACAAGTAGATGGGTGAGCTAATAACTCAAAAGTGTATGTTGTGTAAAGAGTCCAGAGAGTTTGGAACGCATGTGAAATAGCTTGGTCCTGTGGATCATCTTTGTTAAGAAATGTGTTAGGTTAAAAGCCATACACATCAGAATATTTAAACACAAATAGTGGATTTATTCGTTATTTTTATAGTAAATTCTTGCTTCTGTTTCTGGAATTTGTAAGATTGGCTAAATTGACTAATCAGAAATTAGAATCTATCTTTGGTTGTGCTTAGATGTAAAGAACAAAACTCCATGTCATAGCTTAGGACATTGATATAATGACTCGGGCTTTTCCGTCAGCAAAAACCCCCAGAATTTGAAATATTATAAATATGAAGTTTATATCTTTAATGTGTAAGCTACACAATAAATAACATGATTCAACGAAATTGTTGTCGTACGGTCTATCTGTAGTAGATCTCACATTTTTCCCAGAATGCACCACAATGGCGGCCAAGCATGCGTATTCAATGAATTTGGACTAACAAGCGCTAGCAACAATTCATTTTATTGCAAAAGTTTTTGAATATGATCGTTGTTCAGCATGGGCCATCTGAGTCTGCGCATAACACATGAGCTCTTTCCGCCCCAGTAGATTTGCTCAATGACAATGACTCGGCCAATAACAGCAACTGTAAGTCACTTTTGTGACTGTTAATCGTAGCAGATGAACTTCCCTGGACTCTTAAGTCCTCAGACGATTTATCTGACTTGTTCATATCAATCCACTGATAACTGTCCCAAAGTTAAAAGGTCACAATGGTTGAAGGTGGAAACTGGTGGAACAAAGCCACTAAAAAATCGGATAGCATCCGATGTTAAAGCATCGTTCTGTTCGGGTAAAAACGATAATAACATATAACATAAAATCCAAATTAAAAAATTCCATAAATATAGGTCACGCGTAACTTAAATAAAAGGTTAATATTTGGGGAAAATCCACTGTCAGAAAGTTTACTATTGTTGCTGAATCAAGACGACTTTTATCACTGAATTACGTGACGACCTACGTTACATCTCATGTGAATCCTTAGTATGATTGATTTGGTAGAATTCCTGATTTCAATTCTTCTTCAAGGCCACTTCACAAGATATAGATCCGTAGGAATAAATTGAGAACGACCTGGCATTTTGTTTTTCAATTTATTAAGAGAAGTCGTTCAATGAATATTCGTTTTTACATGGGCGAAAGGCATTGTGGTGTAGTTGAACCTTCTCACAGCACCTTTTGAACAGTTCTAGTTAATGAAGAAATTAAAGAGAACTTTAAGTTAACGGCAAATATTTCTTTAAGATATTTTATTTTCACAGTAGTTTATGTTCATTTATTTATTCATGCTAATGTGTAAGGAGCATCCGAGAAGGTGGTTTCATAAAAGGCATAAAGGGGAAAACAATAAAACTTAAAAGGAATGAAGTGATGAAAAGACAGTTCGTAAATGTATTCTATATAGTGCAGTAATAATGAAATAAGGGGTGATAGACCACCTGTTAAATAAAACAAGAAGTTACACACTATACAATACTTTAGCTTCTATTATAAAGTTGTTTCGACCCTAAAAGAATTTACATGTACCTTAGTCCTTTTTATCACAAATTAAGAAAAAGTTAAGCTTAAAAAGTAAACAAGTATTAGTTTTCCTTTAAAAGCTTGTCTGACGTGGTTTGCTTAAATTCATAATGCAGGAAGAACTTATATATTAAGGCCGGTACACAGGATAAGGCTTGCCTTATAAGTCTAAAACCTTACGTTTTGCAAGACGTACGGCTCTCATGTCCAAACGCTAAGGCAAGACTTACAATATTATAAACAACATTAACATAAATCCCATGTGTTTTAACTATAAACAGTGCGCATTATTAAACGGAATAATATGTAGAATGCTATAGCAAAGACTTTGAAATAATTTTACCGACTAGCGATCCACACTTCTTTACAAGGAAGAGGAGATTAACTGAAGAATTTGTAGATATTTTCATTATCTCACTCAAATATACTATGTGTTTTCTTCAATATACCAACGTGTATGGTTTTATAAAAATAGATTGAACTTTGGGTAAATTGTTTTCATTGGTCAAGAATTCAATGTCAGCTAAGTCTTGTATTAGGAAATAGAGCAGTGTTCTATTCTAAAGTCAGACTTGTAAGGCTCCAAAAAATGTGTATTAAGGTTGTTCACACGATAAGGCTAGAACTTAAGTTTCATGACTTATAAGGCAAGCCTTACCGTGTGTACCGGCCTTTATGTTATATAATTTCTTTCGTTCGATAATATATCTTCAAGAGACCATGCATGCGTAATCAATATTATATATGATTATTAATGTACAAAGAACTTTTAATTGAATCTCCTGGATCCAGGATTATGAAACAAAATAAGACTAATGTGAAATTTTTAATCGCCGATAAAATATTTATTAATTATGGAATTTATTTCTTCATTCGCACATAACAACATCTCTGTAAAACAAAATATCCCTAACCCTAACCCTTCTGGTCTGCTTGACTTTTACAACATTTTATTATAAAACAGAGATTTTGATCGACTTAGGCAAAAGATGTTTCTTGATCCCGGGTCAGCATTTTTCAAGTAACGTTTTATATGTTAAATGACCTAACAGATTTTTTATTAAAAACAGAATAAAATGAAGGTTGTAAATGATGAAATTTGATCATTTAATGGGCGTGTATTGTAGTGTATGATTATTATAGTTTATTATATTTCGTGTTCTAAGAAAGATAACTCTCATTCACTTGTGATTTATCTCCCTTTGTACTCAACCGGAAGTTGATGATTATGTAATAAAAGTATGGCTGATTAGTTTGTTTTACATGTGGTTAAATCCGATAATAACTTTGTTTGGGACACTACATCTGGCGACGAGGATAAACCGGAGGATAAACCAGAGGCGAGCAATGGCAGTTGCGAAACATATTTTGACAGATGTGAGTAGGATTGATAAGTTTGACCCACATGGAGATGTGAATTCGGTAGGAATCCGTTGGACACGATGGGCACGTGCATTTGAGCTCTTTGCAAGCGGAAAGGGAATAGAAGACCCAGCGCAAAAGAAAGCTTTAATGTTACATGAGGCAGGGATGGACGTACAAGATATTTTCTACACGCTAGAAGTTCCCGAACCGGGTGACGGAGAAAACGTGTATGGCGTGGCGTTAGCGACATTGAATAAACACTTCACTCCTCAGGTAAATCACACGTTTGAAAGATCACAATTTCGCGCTATGGCACAAACAGCGACAGAAACTGTTGAACAATTTATCACTAGACTGAGACAGAAAGCAGTGTATTGTAACTTTACCAATATTGATGAAAGTATACGTGATCAAGTGATTGAGAAGTGTTACTCTCAAAGACTGAGAAGGAAACTGTTAGAGAAAAATAATGTGACACTGAAACAACTGAGAGAAACAGCACAGAGTTTGGAAGCAGCTGACAAAAGGGCAGGGACTATGGAACACAAACCAGAACAAGAAACCATAAACAAAGTGAGTAGATACAAACATAAACATGACTCTAAACAACATGATAAACCAGACAAAAAGTGTTTCGCATGTGGTAAATATGGTCACATTCGCACGGATCCGAAATGTCCAGCACGAGGACAGAAGTGTCGGAAATGTCACATGGAAGGACATTATGAAGCATGCTGCAAGACCAAGTCAAAGACAAAGTGGCACAAAACTAAGAGGGCAGCAGTCCGAAATATTGAAACTTCAGAACTAGAACAAGTTGAGGAGTCTGAGAGAACTTATGTGTTTACTATTCGGAACCAGGATCGTTCAAGGAATGACTTTAGTGTTAGTATTGGCGGTATTGATACAAAAGTGATCATCGACTCAGGAGCTTCAGTGAATGTTATTGACAGACACTTATGGGAACAACTCAAGGAACAAAAAGTGAAATGTCACAGACAGTCGAAAGCATCGACAAAGAAACTGTATCCCTATGGAAGTAACAAACCACTGACTGTCGCAGGAAGTTTTGTTGCTGATGTGTGTACGCGAGACCGGGGTGTGTCAGCCGAGTTCTTTGTTGTAGAGGAAAGTGGACAAGCTCTCCTAGGCTATGATACTTCTACCCAGCTTGGAGTACTACAGATTCAAGAGACAAGTACTGTTGCACCAGTGCACACTGTGAATAGTACAGATATTAAAACAGAGATACTAGGGAAATTTCCAAAAGTGTTCACAGGACTTGGAAAACTGAGAGACTTCCAACTTAAAATTCCAATTGATGAGTCCGTACATCCTGTAAGTCAGTCCGTACGTAGAGTACCGTACCATTTACGCAGTAAGCTAGACCAGAAACTGGATGAACTTGAGAAGATGGATGTTATCGAGAGAGTCAAAGGGCCAAGTCAGTGGGTATCACCTATTGTGGTTGTACCAAAGAAGAATTCAGATATTCGCATATGTGTCGACATGCGAAGAGCTAACGAGGCAGTCGTACGTGAGAGATACCAAATTCCTACTGTCGACGAAATCTTGCAGGACTTGAATCAGAGCAAGGTTTATAGTAAACTAGATATCAAGTGGGCCTATCATCAGTTAGAGCTTACCCCAGACTCTAGAGAAATAACTACCTTTATGACACCAAGAGGACTTGATCGATACAAACGTTTGTTGTTTGGAGTGAGCTGTGCTCCTGAAATGTATAACAAAATCATTCAACAGACATTAGGAGACTTACCTGGTGTGAATGCAATATATGATGATGTTGTGGTCCACGGATCAACAGAACAAGAGCATCAACGTAACCTAGAGTCAGTGTTGAAACGTTTAGAAGACTCTGGAATGACTTTGAACATTGAGAAGTGTCAATTCAATATGGAAAAGATTGATTTCATGGGATACGTACTCTCGGAACATGGTATCGGAATAGCAGACAGCAAAGTTCAGGCTATTAGGAGTGCCAGGACACCACAGTCAGTATCTGAGGTGCGCAGCTTCTTGGGACTAGTCAATTTTGCGGGCCGATTCATACCAAACCTGTCCACTGTAGCAGAACCCTTAAATAGACTTTTGCGTAAAGACCAGTCATTTGCATGGGGACGAGAGCAAAATGAAGCATTTGACAAACTTAAAGACTGTTTAGCTAATGTGACAACTTTAGCCTACTTTGATGTGAATGCCAAAACACAAGTTATTGCATATGCAAGTCCAGTCGGCTTAGGCGCTGTTTTAGTCCAGGAACAACAAGGGAAACCTAAGATTATTTCCTATGCGAGTAGATCCTTAACGGACGTTGAACGCAGATACGCACAAACCGAGAAGGAAGCACTCAGCTTAGTGTGGGCGTGTGAGCGGTTTCACATGTACCTGATGGGGAAGACTTTTGAGCTATTAACAGATCATAAGCCACTTGAGTTCATTTTCTCGCCAAAATCGAAACCATGTGCACGTGTAGAGAGATGGTTGTTAAGGATGCAGAACTACAGTTACACAGTTCGTCATATTCCGGGTAAATCAAACATAGCTGATTCGTTGTCAAGGATGTTGTCAACAGATACACCAAATCCGAAGACGAGTGATACAGAGGAATACTTACGCTATGTTATTGAGGAAGCTGTTCCAATCGCAATGACTGTATCTGAGCTTGAGAGAGCATCATTGGAGGATGAGGATCTCAAGAACTTAAGAGAATGCTTGATAACAGGGAAATGGTATCAGTTACAGAACAAAGATTATTTAACAGTAAAATCAGAATTGTGTACTGTTGGACATCTGATACTACGAGGGACGAGGATTGTCATACCTAAGTCATTACGCGACCAAGTACTGGCACTAGGTCATGAGGGACATCCTGGAATTGTTATCATGAAGCAGCGATTGCGATCCAAAGTTTGGTGGCCTAAAATGGACCAAGACATTGAACAGTGGAACAAAGCTTGTTATGGATGCCAGCTAGTCTCACAACCTGAAAAAGTGGAACCTATGCACAGAACAGAACTACCATCAGGACCCTGGGAACATTTAGCAGCTGATTTCCTAGGACCGTTACCATCGGGAGACTACATTTTTACTATCGTTGATTATTATTCACGATGGATTGATCTGGCTGTGACGAGATCTACAACAGCAGAGAAAATGGTCGAAGTGTTGACAAAGATCTTCAGTACACATGGATTACCTGTTTCTATTACAACAGACAACGGACCACAATTCGTCAGTGAATATTTCAAAACTTACTGTGAAATAAACGGAATAGTCCATAGGAAGACCACCCCATTGTGGCCACAGGCCAATGGAGAAATTGAACGTCAGAACAGATCAATATTGAAGAGACTGAAGATTGCACAAGCAGAAAAGGAAGACTGGAAATCGGAACTTCAGACTTATTTGCTGATGTATCGCTCATCACCACATACCACAACAGGAGTGAGTCCGGCCGAGTTGTTGTTCCATCGAGTTATTCGTACAAAACTACCAGATATCCACACGTATCGTGAGACAGATTACCGAGTTAGAGATAGAGATGCGGAGAAGAAGGCAAAAGGGAAGATGTATTCTGATGCTAAGAGAGGAGCTACACTTAGCGACATAAAACCTGGTGATCTTGCTTTGATGAAAAAGAACAAGGAAAACAAGTTATCTACAACATTTCATAGTGATCCATTCAAAGTTGTCGAGAAAAATGGAAATAGTGTTGTGTTAGAATCCATGGAGGGAGTTCATTACAAAAGAAATGTGTCTCATTTGAAAAAGTTTGTGAATTCTAAGGAATTTGTGAATGTGTCAAGTGAAAATGTGAATGAAAATGTGTTAATTGAAAATTCCAATGGAAATGAAGATTTGTGTTCAGGAAATTCAGTTCCAAATCAAATTGCGAGTGATAAAAGTGAGATTTCAGATGATGTCCAGGAAGCGTCATCAGGAAACTCATCAGCAGAGGAATCCGACAGCAATGTTCAAGATCCGACGACAAGTTCACCGCAATTAAGCCGACCAGTTCGTCAACGCTCTTTGCCGGTGAAATTCAAGGACTATGTAATGAAATAACATGTTCTGTGTAATCTTTGTTCAAATATAAATTTTCAATGATTTATAAACACTGTAATGATTCATAGACTGTGTTAAAGTTAAATGATAATTAGACTTGTTCATTTACAATTTATTTGAAATAATTGCTATTTGTCTAAATGAAAAGGGGGAGGATTGTAGTGTATGATTATTATAGTTTATTATATTTCGTGTTCTAAGAAAGATAACTCTCATTTACTTGTGATTTATCTCCCTTTGTACTCAACCGGAAGTTGATGATTATGTAATAAAAGTATGGCTGATTAGTTTGTTTTACATGTGGTTAAATCCGATAATAACTTTGTTTGGGACACTACACGTATAACCCTAACCTTAACCCTGGCGATAACAATCTTGGCATAGCGTTTCACATGCTGACCATTCCCCTGCTGTTCCTGAAAGCTTTCATTGTTTTTCAAACCATTTGATGTACAATGATTCTCTTTAACACGTAATTGATTGATGAAATTCTGAACTGAAGCATCATGGAAAAGAAACAAGAAGATGCAAACTAATTTACAAATTAATATCGTCCAAAATATAATCGTTGGATAGGAGTGAAGTATAACACCTCAGCAACAAACAAATCTATTTTACACAATAAAGAATTAAAAGTGCTGCATTTTTCTCGGACACTGTATTATCAGTATTTACAAAACGTGGAACAGGAGAAAATATTTGACCACGTGCCTGATGTTTAAGTACAAGTAGTTCAATGTCAATGTATAATTTTACTGAAACAAGCATTCAATTATTTAACCACAACATACAAAATGACTTAATTATAAATCTTTGATACACAACACAAAACAGTGAGATTTATATAATAAGACATTTTGTATAGAGAAGTGAAGCGGACATGTTCAAAGATGAAAACACGGATTATACTAAACACAAGAACATTCAGTAATGTAAATAAAAGCTCATTTCTCATGTGACCAGCTACATGCGTCTTTGGAGATTATGCATGTATCAAATTGTCCACCATCAAGCTATCTCAACATTTTCATGGAACGACTGCATAAATAAGCCCTGGTTAAATCTTTACACCTTTGCCGTAATTGTTTCTATTCTAAAAGTTATTGCAGCTTGAAATATTGAAATACTCCTTAACATCATTAATCAAAATTCAGAACGTTGCTTGCTACTTATTAACCCCCCCCCCCCCCCCCCACACACACACACACCCCGCTTGAAAAGTGGGAAGATGTATAGTATTCGGTAAATCCGTCTGTACGTCCGTCCGTCTGTTACGCTGTGGGGTATACAATAATAGTGAAGGTAGTCCTTAGAATGAGACCGTATAAAATGAGGCCCCGTGTCACAACATGTATGGCACGATAAAGATCCCTCTCTGCTCAAAGGCCTTAAGTGCCGAGCATAGGCCTAAATTTTGCAGCCCTTCACCGGCAATGGTGACGTCTCCATATCAGTGAAATATTCTGGATAGGGACGTTAAACAGTATACAATGAATCGTGATAAGTAATCAGCTTATTAAAAATATATATATTGTTTAAAAAATATATTAAGCATTTTCTGAAACTGTTATTTAATAAGAATGGAAAGGGGCATATTGCTGAAAACTCTAGTGAGGCAGTTGTCTCAATGCCACAATGGAAGCTATGCTACACCATCTTCCTTCCGAGTTGTCTTCTGTCGTGATCTCTTTGTAGCCATGCCCGTATTTTCCTATGACCTGATATCGGATGTCAGATTTTTATACGCCCGTCTTAAGTTCCGTATTATGTTATAGGCTTCATGTCCGTCCGTCCGTCTGTCCATTCCTGTCCGGCTCATAACTTGAATACTATTAGGCCTAGGATTATCAAACTTTGTCAACTGATACTTCTTGGGTAGACGGTGTGTCGCGCACAAAAAGTAGGTCGCTCTGACCTTTAATAAAGATGCTATAGCCAAATATGGAAAAATCCTGTCCGGCTCATAACTAGAAAACTATTAGACCTAGAGCTTTCAAACTTGGCAAAAGTATACATCTAGAGTAGAAGGTGTGTCGCGGCCTATTTCAAGGTCACTGTGACCTTTAATTAAAGTGATTTTTTTAAAAAAAACCAATTTTTTTAAATTCTAAATTTCATAATCCTAAAAAGTTTAAAAATATAGTTGTATCCTTATTAAAAGATGTTAAATTAAGCAAAAACTTATTTTTTCATTATATACTTTACAGCAATCTGTAACAAATGTTTATGCTTTGAGAGGAATTCAGTTTGTCCCATGGGCATAATTATCAAGCACTGGTTAAGAAGAATTTTGATAGCAGAAATTTGCATGTCAAATTAGAGAGAAATTAATGAGTTTATTGTCAGGAGCTAAGAGCGTCTTTAGATCTGATGCTTAGTTATCTTTATTTATCCCTTGAGAGTTGGGCAAAAAGAAATGGCCTCATGGTTGCTTGTGTTAATTAAGAGTTCTTGATGGCTAGTCCAAGATCTTTAAGTTTGTGTAATTAATTAAAGCAAATTGATGTTGTAGTGTATGATTAAAACTAAATTAGTATTGTACAATATGATTAAAACTAATTATACATGTTCATTGAAAAAAAAATTATATTTCAATTTTCATATATTTGCAACAATTTGCAGTCATGCCTCACTTAAAATTTTATAGTCTGAAGAATAATTTATGTTTGATTTTTGACTAGCATTTCCATTTTTTCATAAAATATGCAGTAAACAATTTTAAGCTGCAGATCGATGGTTATTTGTTATGCTCTAACATAGTTTAGAAGTATATGATGTTATTATTTGTTATAATCAATCCCTACACTGTTAAGTCTCTTAGAGATGTATGATAAGAAATGGAAATTTGATAATTGAAATTTGTGTCAATCTGTTAATCAAGGCTACCTGATTTTCTTTCATCTTAACCAATTCATGATTATTGAATAATATTTGACGGGCGTATCATGCTGTGGCGGGGCACTTTATTTTTATATAAAATTTTTAAAAAGTGATTCAAAGGTTTGCTTTGTTTCTAACATTTAAGATAAGCTCACTGGAAGCCGCCAGTAAAACCCAAATTATCATTCAAATTTGAACACAGTTTACCGCCAAAATATGACTAAAATATTGCCGATCCGGCGGTAAACGATAACATTCAATCAATCTCATGGTATCTCTTTCTGATTAGTGTGGTAGTTTCGTCCGTAGTTTTGTGTTTTGTCTCTCCCTTATAATTTACGACTCAACAACCTTCATCCTAGCTGCCTTTTTATTTCTAATTCCACAGGACAGTCATCAAAGAACTTTATTCGGTAATATCAAAATCAAACTTTGATGGAAATATATCTCATTAAGTTCTTAAAAAATGGAGTATATGCTGACTTCAAAGCACTGAATATTTCCATAAGTAATGATGCCATATGTACGTAATGACGACACAAACATGAATTTTAGAGAAAATGTACATATTTCGACGATATTTTAAGGAAAAGTCACCGAGCGCATGTGTGTTCAGGATCAATATTTTGAATATTTTAAATTTAATCTACAGCATTTTGACTCAGATTCACAAAATAAAACCGACGTATAAATTTCCATATTTACGGTATTTGTACCAAGTACCAGTATCTAACCCTAGTTGTATTTGTAAATTATTACTCCATAGTTTGATTAACAAATTAGAATTATTACCTCTTTAAAAGAGCCCTCCGAAAATTTAAGAGAATGAATAATTTCTGCATTGTTTCCAACATCTTGTCCGGATATTCTCTTTTCAAAATCTGCTACAGACATTTCGTCAATTTCAGAGATTCTCCTTTTATTAAAAATTGAGATTTACACAATCAGCAATTGTGCTAATTGCACATATTGTTCATATGTTGGTTTCATGACTTTCATTTGTTTTTTTTTTTGGTTTTTTTGTTGTTGTTCTACATGATTCTTCAAGATGATGAGATCTTTCGTTGATGGCATGTTGTCTGGTGAGTGGATAGCTTAAAGTCTTTGTGTTCTGTTTGCAACACATGCCACTCTTGAATTCCAGTAGGCTGCATACATCTCGGCAAACTCGTTTGCTTCTTTCTTCTTTCTATCGTTTAGTCCCATGCTAGCTTTCAGTCAACATATTTGTTTTATATAATGATCTAAAGTGATTCCCAATTGTGGAAAATCATTTTCCCGGTACAATTCCTTCATTGAAAAGACAGCATGACCGAATAACGATGGTCTAATATAATTTGTCAAATCAAGGGGAGCAATTTTTTTTTCATTCAACTTTTTCAATAACCTTGCTACTGACTGTAACTTAGTTCGAATATTGTCACAATCACTTTTTCTTTGTTCATCTATTGTTCCAAGCCTCTCCATAAGCGTTTCCCGGTACAATTACTTCATTGAAAAGACAGCATGACCGAATTACGATGGTCTAATATAATTTGTCAAATCAAGGGGAGCAATTTTTTTTTCATTCAACTTTTTCAATAACCTTGCTACTGACTGTAACTTAGTTCGAATATTGTCACAATCACTTTTTCTTTGTTCATCTATTGTTCCAAGCCTCTCCATAAGCGTTTCCCGGTACAATTACTTCATTGAAAAGACAGCATGACCGAATTACGATGGTCTAATATAATTTGTCAAATCAAGGGGAGCAATTTTTTTTTCATTCAACTTTTTCAATAACCTTGCTACTGACTGTAACTTAGTTCGAATATTGTCACAATCACTTTTTCTTTGTTCATCTATTGTTCCAAGCCTCTCCATAAGCGTTTCCCGGTACAATTACTTCATTGAAAAGACAGCATGACCGAATTACGATGGTCTAATATAATTTGTCAAATCAAGGGGAGCAATTTTTTTTTCATTCAACTTTTTCAATAACCTTGCTACTGACTGTAACTTAGTTCGAATATTGTCACAATCACTTTTTCTTTGTTCATCTATTGTTCCAAGCCTCTCCATAAGCGAGAATCCAAATTCTTTTACAAAAGTATCAGAAAGCAAAAATCCTTCAAACCTGGGTTCCTTTTTTATATTTATAATAAGTTCATCCAGTTTACAATCTGAATCCTCTCTGTCGGACATCAAGAATGGTAACAATATAACGCAATCATTTCATTTCATTTGCTTAAAGTCATCATAAAGATTATAGATACACATGTGAAATATCTTTATCAAACATTATGAAATGATTTACTATAAAAATATGTGAACAAAGTGTATGGAAAGGAAAAAGAAAAGCAGGGTAGCATAATACTCGGAATAAAAAATTCTCCGCAGATAGCCACAAATTGGTCAGATGAGAAATTAAGTTATTATGCACCAAAATCAATGTTCTGAATTACTCGGCCTTGAAATTATGAAGCCACTTAGGGAAAACACTAAAAGGCCCAAAACACAAGCGCTTTGATGACAAAAATGTTTCCAACACATCTTGTTGCACCATTTGACGTACCTGAGGTATACAAATTATTTTTCAATATTTAAAGACGACATGGATTTCTTGCAATCTTTGTACAGTTTACGGAAGTTACATTGGGTCTGCATTTCGTATTGTCTATTTTATGTAAAAGGCAACAAAGGGTAACTAAGCAGTTTCTTGTAAATTTCCCCCCATAAAGCTTGTTACCAGTTATAAAACTTGTTACCCGTTGTCATAGAATTTAATCCCTTGAAAGTTGTTATAAACTACTCAGGTAACCTATAAGGCCCTTGGACCTCTGTTATTTTTTTTATTTATCTTTAAGAATTTGTTTCATGACAGTTCCTCTACATTTTTTTTTTACTTTTAGGCCCTGAAAAAAGGAGAAGGTATGCTGATTGTGTATAGAAGACCAAAGGAAGGCACGTCAGCCAGTAACTACCTCTCGTGTGAATTTTGCTTGGGATTTAACCACGAAAAACAAATATGGCCACATGCCAAAACTTATGAGTTACGAACAGTTGCATTAGATTCGCCTAACAACTATGTCAGAAATAGTCGCGTTATGTTCTAAATGTCCGACAGAGAGGAATCAGATTGTAGACTGGATGAACTTATTATAAATATGAAAGAAACAAAGAAGAACCCAGGTTTGAAGGATCTTTGCCTTTCTTTTGCTTTTCAAAATTTTCTTTTAATTTATGCCATTAATTCTTATGGTCAGACTAGCTCAGTTGATATATACACATACTTTTACACCTTGGATATCTTATTTTTAAAGTTAGGAGTTTTAATCAACCCAATACAACACTTTTAAAGTTATAAATTTGGCCCTTTCAAAGACTGTTTTAATTTTTTTTT
>PRKT01001622.1:0-15948 GCA_003671525.1 Saccostrea glomerata | reverse complement strand
GAGGTAAGATTGGCTATAAAAGTTTACGGATATCAATATAAGTCATTTAAACATCACCTTAGGGTTTTATGTACCCTAAATCATTCAATTTTATGGGGCTTCTACCACTTTATTGGGGCTTCTACCCTCCTGTATGGGTATTCTCCAAAAAACGTGGGGCTTCTGGAATTTCCAGTCACCCATCTGAAATATTAAGTCTTGCATTTATTTAGTTACAGAAATATCCTTTTCCTTTTTTTTTCAAAGTATTTGAAATAATATTAATAATTCTTTGAAATCTTAAATAAGTATTAAGCTTTATTTCGTTTTGAAAATATTAATTCCTTAATATTTTGAACTATTATGAGTGAAGAAACGTGCGTTTGCGTTAACAATCGTGCAAGATCGTGTAACGTGTAGAATCGTGAACGTGAAAGATCGTTCGTGTCACAGGTTAAATCGTGCGTTAATCGTGTGGAATCGTTCGTGTAACGTGATCGTTCGTGTAAGTTGTCAACAATAACGTTCCAGCCAAGGTACTGTGCTTTCCACTTACTCCAGAAAACATCCGCCAGGTGTCGTACTCTTTTCCATTGTGAACGGTACATGTCTTTAGAGTCGAATGCAATATCCAATGGTGATACCAAGACATCCGCTTTCTGGGTGATCAGGAGTGACGGACTGAGTGGATAAGAGTCACCAGGATCTGTTGACATTGTTGTGAGTGGACGTGAGTTCATAATCGCGGTAACCTCAGCAAGGAAAGTCACTAGTACTTCATGAGTTTAATGTCCCTTGACCACGGAACTCACCAACAACATAGAGTCAAGGATGCGTCGGGCCACGCCGATTAAACGCTCCCAAACCCCACCCATGTGTGATGAGTGAGGAGGGTTGAAAATCCAGGTGGTGCCATTATCTTACAGGGCAGATTTCACTGGTCCATTTTCAACGCTAATGGTGTCGATGCTGAGGTGGCTGGTTGAACCAACAAAGTTTGTGCCCCTGTCTGACCTTATCTGCTTTACAGGACCTCTAAGTGCGACAAATCTTCTATGAGCATTGATGAAGGAGGAGGCACTCATCTCCTCAATGACCTCTATGTGCACACCTCTAGTGGTCAAACAGGTAAACAGTATGGCCCATCTCTTGGAATTTGTAACTCCCCCACGAGTTCGTCTGATTACTATGTTCCAAGGTCCAAAGGCATCAAGGCCCACATATGTAAAGGGCGGACCTGGTTAAGTGCGGTCTATGGGTAGCTCAGCCAATTTTTGGTTCTCAACACCTCTACGTAGTTTCCGACATATGACACACTTGTACAAAATTGACGAGAGTCGCTTGCTGCCAACGATCCAAAATCCTGCAGAACGCACTGCGCCACCAGTTATGTGTCGGCCTTGGTGTGTTGACTTTCTGTGATAGAATTCGACGATAAGTTTGGCCACATGGTGTCGAAAAGGGACAATAATAAGGTTCTTGTCGTCTTGATATAGGTCTCCTCTATTTAGTCTACCACCGACTCTTAGCACACCATCTAAGTCCATATATGGGTCCAATTTTCTCAAACAGCTGTTCAAAGTAAAATGTTTTTTTCTCTTGAATATTGTTGATTTCTTCTTGATAAGATTCTCTTTTCACAACTTTGAGCACAATTTTTTTTCTGCTTCTTTGGAAGATGGGACTGATTTTGTGAGTTTACAGGAATACCAACCTGTACAAGGTCCTAGTCCATTGAAACTCTGTGCCACATGTTTCAATCTCGCAATGGACTCAATGAGTTTCTTCCAATCTGAGAACTCTGAAAACCTGTGTGAGCCTAGTGAAAGGTTTGTCGCAACCTGGGTGGTTTTCATACGTGTTACAAATGGTCTAATCTCCTTGTCGGAGTCAGGGTTCTGCAATTCATAAAGAATCTCTTCTGAAGAATCACTGCAGGGTAAAAGGTAGGGGGGTCCCTTTAGCCACATACTATCCTTCAAGTCTGCTACATTCATTGGACGTGTAGCCATATCTGCAAGGTTGATTTTTGATACTTTCATTGGTTTGGTGAGGTGACTTGTCGTATACGTGCCACTCTGTTGCTCACATATGTGTAGAACCTCCGTGATTGGTTAGTTATATAGCCGAGAACTATCTTACTGTCCGATTGAAACAAGAACTTGCTTAAGGTTATCCGATCCTCAGGTTCTGAAAATCAGGCACTGTGTAATTGAAAATGCTTACAAAGATGTCTCTAAATTCTCAAATTAAATTGTATTTACCCACGGTGCTTCTTGAAATTTCATCTTTAAATTTAATCATATTATATAGGGAAAATTAGTAAATCTCGAATAATTTTTCAGGAAATGCGATTTGAACTACCTACTGCATATTTTTAAATTGATAATTGATCAAGAAATACATTTTAGGAATAAAAATCATAGGTATCCAGGCTTTTAAAGAAAATTGCATGAATTTTACAATTATTTGGACTTTACTCTCTCCTTCTTACTTCCATTGTTTCATAATGCATAGTGTATGAAGTGTTTCCTTTCAAAGAAAACACTGTAAATCACTTCTAATTTCAAATCATTCATATAAACATTAGTAACTAAGGCTAATTTTAAAGAAAAGTGATTTTTTTAATATGCAAGTTTTACTACATTTTATGAGGTACAAATGTCAAATTTTTAAATAACGTTTGTTAAAACTTTAAAGAGCATTGAATCATATGTAGACGCATAAAATGAAAATTGTTGCATTAAAAAATTTCAATTTCAAGCCTTATTTTAATACTTTTTGAATTAAATTATAAATTAAAGAGTTATCCTTCCTGGCTGAGGATCGTATATCCTTAAGTCAATGTCTTATTGTTCAAATATGTATTGCGCAATTTGAGTCCCAGTCAATGGAGCTACGTATGAGTGATCTAAGGAACAGCTTAGCCTGTACAGTAATTTGTGCTACAAATCCGAGAGGGTCGAAGATGCTGTTGACAGTGGAAAGTACTCCTCGTCTCGTGGCCGGTTTGACCTCAGATGTTGGGTAGAACAAGAACGAGTCTGTATCTAAATTCCAGCTGATTCCTAAACTTCTTTGAACTAGTAGGGCCCCTCACCAATATCCAATTTCTTAAGTTCCTTGGCCAAGTCTTCAGTACCAAAGGCCTTCATCACTGCACGGGAATTGGATGCAATTTTATGTAGATGCAATCTTCCTTCTTTGTGTAAGCTGAGCGTGTCCTCATAAGAAGGTCAATGACTTGAGCCTCCGAGGGTAGAGAGGTTAAACCATCATCGACATAAAAATCCCCCTTTCGAAAATTTTCAACATCCTCCCCGAAGATCCCTTCACTGAGACATGCTATCTTTTTCAGTCCATAAGAGGCCATAGCCGGAGAGGGACTATTCCCGAAAACGTGAACACGCATTCTGTAATCAATCAGTTCTCCATTAGGGTCATTCCCATAGTACCAAAGAAAACAAGTAGTCTTTGTGTTCATCCTTAACTCGGAAACAGTAAAATATCTGCCGAACATTAGTCATAATGGCTATGGGTTCACGTCTGAAGCGCATCAACACACCGAGTAGGCTGTTCAGCAAATCTGGCCCAGAGAGTAAGACATTCTTTAATGATACGCCACAGTTTGGTCAAATTGTTGAGGTAAGAATTAGAAAGAATAAATCCAGGACTAAACTTAACTGTTCGTGAGCAATAAATATACAGTTTTTTAATGGATGGCACTGTAGCTCTCCGGTCTGTCAAAATCTTATTTTCGGAGACCTGCAGCTAATTTAAGAGCAGTCCCATGGCTATTAATATGCAAAAGAAATTATTTGTAATGTTTAGTGCTATATCTCTTACAAATAAGTTCTAAGTGACTTGAATCTGAGAGCATAAAAATAATCCAATACTTCCTGTGAGATCTTTCAGATAACAATGTTCAACTCCCATGAGTACTTTCAGTACTTTGATTAGTCTTCTCTTGCCAAGTAGTCTTTCAATGAATCTTGAAAATATTTTCATGCAACAATTTACATTATTTGTCTGTCAATTTGCTTTAAGGTTCTAATTTCGTATCATGTCAATAAACATTGGAATCTAAAAATGCTTTTACAGGATAAAAAATTTCTAGTTTTAATCAGACCTTTCTGAGAAGTTAAGAACCTTGAAGCACATTGATATGAATATGTAAGCATGTACTTACGCACAATTTGATAACTATTTTCTTGTTCGGCTTCAACAATGAGATATAATAATTTTTGGTTGGTATTATCAACATATTTGAGATTTTTATGGTTGGTATTATCAGCATAATTGAGCAAAGATTTTATATAAGTTTTTGTAATTTGTTCCTGCCCAGTGACTGGTGGAGGGAGTATGTCTGACAAGCCTTGATTTGGTCATCAGTAAGGATGGGTGTTGTTTCTAAATCCTTGTAAATAGCAGCAGTTGGTATGCTGACTTCAGCAAGGGAAAAACTTTCACTGAAGTTGGTATTAAGTTCTTTGAGACACTTCTTTATTCACTCACTGTTTGAGGACATGAACTGCTTCGACATTCTTTTTGTCATCTCTTGTCCATCTGTACAAATTATATAAGAACATTAATAAAATTAAAAGTTGCATTTATGCTTCACTGCTTACAGCAAAACTTGGTTATAAGGAAGTCACTGGGACCTAGTATGAAAATACCTTCCTTAATTTGTTATTACCGAATAAGAAACTAATTTGAATTATGTAGCTGGGGATCCAATATATGTGTTTGTACAGTACTAGACGAGTTTTACTGTACATAAATTACTGTAAAAATTATGTAAAACACTGAATGATAGAGAGATTGAGATCTTAAACTTGTATGCATATGTGTAATTGTGCATATACTTATATCTGTATGTCAATACAGAACATTGTGCATATACTTATATCTGTATGTCAATACAGACCATGTTTTTGTAATTTGTTGACATTTTTAGGATGCACAAAACATACACGTACTTCTACACTGCTATTTGTGTGTCTGTTTCAACTTTTCAGATGTTTCGATAGAATGGGTTTAGGTTGTAAATAAAACATGATTAAAATAGGTGCTCATGAAACTAAACATCCCAAGTAATGTACAACGCCAATATTTTTACACATGAATCGACTGATTTTAATTATTAAAGCTACTACTTTTCACTTACATGTAGATACCACTCTAAAAGTTCTAATAACGTGTTGAAAACTTGAAATGAATGTACAACGCCAATATTTTTACACATGAATCGACTGATTTTAATTATTAAAGCTACTACTTTTCACTAACATGTAGATACCACTCTAAAAGTTCTAATAACGTGTTGAAAACTTGAAATGAAATTAAAAATTATGGTATAACAAAACTAAATGATTAAGTTATAAAGATAGATACATTTGATTAAATAGATAAGCACGGAGTTTTATGAAAAATAATTATTGTGTCCGAAAAGAAACATTCATACCCAAAAGAGAATAGCAAATAATTGTGTTAAACAGAGGAAGAAAAATGTCAGTCTAGTGTCTAGTGATGTTTGTTTGTTTTTTGGGACCAAATTTCTTATACACATTCAAAAGAGAGTAGGGGGCGTTTTGATTCAAATGCTTCAGAAATATAAGAGTGGCGTTTGATTTTGAGTAATAAATGGTTCTAAAAGACGTTTAAAACCTACCCACAAAATAGTATTTTCGAGCTTGGAAAAGTTATTTATTTTCGAAATGGGGGTTGTTTGTTTAGTTTGGTCAAATTGTTGAGGTAAGAATTAGAAAGAATAAATCCAGGACTAAACTTAACTGTTCGTGAGCAATAAATATACAGTTTTTTAATGGATGGCACTGTAGCTCTCCGGTCTGTCAAAATCTTATTTTCGGAGACCTGCAGCTAATTAAATAGCAGTCCCATGGAAATTAATATGCAAAAGAAATTATTTTTGATGTTTAGTGCTATATTTCTTACAAATGAATTCTAACTGACTTGAATCTGAAAGCATAAAAATGTTCCTCTACTTCCTGTGAGATCTTTCAGATTACAATGTTCAACTCCCATGAGTACTTTCAGTACTTTGATTAGTTTTCTCTTGTCAAGTAGTAATTTGGTATCATAACTTTATGTATATCTGTTATAAGGTAACATAGAGAAACCTTTACTGCATTATCTTTAATAGCGGTTTGAATTTGAAACATGTGATCTAGATTAAACATTTCCCGACAAGAATTCAAAATGATGGATGGATTTTCTTTATTCATTTTTTTTCTTAAATTCCATGTAAAGATGGACAAGACGTCTAAGATTAGACATATTAAGTGATCTTAGTTTTTCTTCCCTCTTCCCTGGGCTCATTAATTTTTTTTAATTGGGGGTTGTAGACTTTTTACAAAGTCTCTTACTACCGCTATCTCTTCCTCCAAACCTGCCATTACCAGCATTACCTCCTCAGGGAGAGAAGTCGATGTTCCCCTGTCATCATCAGTCAGCAGGAAACAGAAAAAATATGTTGTGAGGAATCAGGAGGAAACAGAAAAATATGTTAAAATTCCTTATTAAAGCCTTATTAGAAATGTAATATCACTTTAATAAGAGAGGAAAACAAAACACATTTGTTCTGGCTCACTGTCGTATTTATCCGTAAGATAATTGAGAATTATTTCACTTTGTTGCATGTTATCTAATGTAAGGATTTCAAGACTTGAAATTCTCTTGTTTTGATAATTCTAGGCTCCGTTAAACGCTCTTTCAAAACCTTCTACTTCTTTTAGTTCCTTTGTCTTTAAAAGAAGAAAAAAGAAATTAAAATATTGTGTATATGTGGAGTATTAAAGGGAGAGGTACATTCTAAATAATAAGTAAAAACATAAACATGTTTATATTTGTTTTAAATTTGATTACCTTAAAGTAGTGAAGATGGAGTTTTCACCATTTCTCACCAGAACAAATCTGCTGATGCCTGAGAATCAAGAAATTAGTTTTTTGCCTAAACATTTAACGTCTTGTAATTCACCTGACCATTCAAAATGCAGAATTTTCTTTTTTATAAAACCAAGGATCGAATCTGTCAAGTTCCCAGAGAACTGCCTTGTTAATTTGGACTCACCTTTCAAAATCGACGCTGGTTATCATCCCTGAAATGATCTATTCTGGTTCCTGCTTCTCCTGAAAAATCAAAATATGAATGTTCCTGTGTTTTCCTTAGTTACCCAACTACTAGTATAATGTTTTGTTTAACATGTTTAATGTACTCTGACTGAGAAATCAATTTTTACTTACCTATTTTGCAGTATCTTTTAATGATATTTTGTTTCTGATGAAACATAGGTTACTCAGCTTGGTTTACATTTTACATTCAGTGTACATAGATAAAAACTAGTGGAACCCAAAAAGGGTGATGTGATAACATCGAAGGATTATACAGTAAAACTTGATCATAGCAAAGTTATTTGGACCTTAAAAATTACTTCACATTATCCATAATGTTTTATATCTATATAAGGAATACATTTAATTCACATAGTTGGGGGTCCAACATTACTTTGCAATGGTTGTGAATTCGCTAAATCCACGTTTGTACTGTACTGATATATTTGAAACTTACTGCAGATCTGTAGCTTTCCGAACAATATATATATATATATTGATAGTACGGACAGCTACAGAGCCACCCATTGAAAAAAAAGGTATATTTATTGCGCACAAAAAAATTCTCTCCATGTTTTTAAAACTGTTTTCTCAAAATATTAATAACCCTGTGTTCCTAACATATTCCTTGACTCTTTCCATAACAAAACATTCTTCATAATTGTTGTAAATAGTCCTTCTAGCCCTGATATTTTTTTGTGCGCGATAATTATACATTTTTTTCAATCGGTGGCACTGTAGCTCTCCGATCTATCAATATTTTTTAGAGGGAGAGTTATAGATCTGCAACTTATTTGGAACATTAAAACCCTACGTTCAAATGTTTTACCCAACCATGGTTTTTTAGAGGGAGAGTTATAGATCTGCAACTTATTTGGAACATGAAAACCCTATGTTCAAATGTTTTACCCAACCATGGTTGCATGGTCATAACCAGAAGTCTCTATCGAGACTTTAGCTCTACTGGTTTGTACTTATCAAAAACCATTGCACTATTCTATGTATCTAAGCGTAGTCTACCTGTGTGCCAAGTTATATTGAAATCAGTCCAAAACTGAAGGAGTAGCGTTTTAAAGAAATTTCACAGAAAATTCTATTTTTAGTAACCATGGCAACACCGTTAATCGAAATCAAAAACCGATGCACTATTCTATCAATCTTAGTGTAGTCTACTTGTGTGCCAAGTTATATTGAAATCAGACCAAAAAAACGCCGGACGCATTACTATCGCATTAGCTCTTCTGGTCTCTGACCAGTAGAGCTAAAAATATGGAAGTAAATTAGATTCAAAAGTATCCTGAGGTAGAGTGAGACCACAATGGAAATGGTGCATCTAAGTTTAACATAGTTCTACTATATTACTTTTACAGTATGTATTGTTTCAATTTATATAAAGATGATAAAAAGAAGGAATCATTGAAATCCTATACTTAAGTTGACATGTGCATTGCATTTTAATCCTTTAATGATGATTGAACAATGGGAGAATTATATTAGTAATACTAAGTTTTAATACATACTGTTATTTCTGTAGTAGGAGTGGAATGGAGTTCTTTTTCCGCCTTGTAGGAGGCCTCTTGTACAACTGACCTGTACATTGGTGTTGATGGTGGAGGAAACCTAGGCCTGTTCCCCACATCTTTACAATTGCCGTTCCTATCTTAATATTAACAATTGTCGTTCCTATCTTAATATGCAGTATTCCGCAGTCTTCAGCGAGGAAATTTCATCTTTTGCATCATGGAAGAGGTTGAGGCGGCTGATGAAGATGACGACACTCCCCCCACCCTCCGTGGGGACACTTTCTTCTGTTATGTCTATATCTCTTCCTTAGAGGAAGGATATGGAAATAATGAACAGTATTCAATCTCAACGTTCATTAAACAAACATACAAAATAAGTGCAGAGCAAACACGGACCTCCGAAACATCAGAGGTGGGATCAGGTGCCATGGAGGAGTGAGCATCCCCCTGCCGACCGGTCACACCCGCCGTGTGCTCGTTGTCATAATCAGGATATAACGGAAAAAATCCGTGGTCAATTCAGTGTATAAATAATGGACTAACAATTGGTATGAAAAACGTCAATCAGCAGGAAGTGATTTATACAAAGCCTCAGGAAACCCCTGGGATCTGTTAATGCAGCCCTGTAAAAGATAAGATTATTGAAGTAGAAAAAAATGTTTTTTTAAATGTATTTCTTCTTCAATAGCTGTGACGTTAATTTCCAAACTAAAGAACAAAGAACTATTTCCTTGTATGACCTACGTTGAGTCCAAATGTGGTTTAATTTATTTAAATTACTGATAGTAACGTACATTCCTCAAAGGTGCTCACTGCATATATTCAGGTTTTTGAATGAATTTTGATTTAGGACTAGAGGGTAAAGAGAGTTAAGTGTCGTTGATAAAAGTGTCAACATTTATATCATTCATCCATGACAATAAGACCGTATTGAAGTCCACCAAAATACTTTCTCTTTATATTTTAAAATTCGAAGAAACTTATACAAATGAATTTTTAATGCAAGCGTACAAACTCCGTAGTTTAATAATTATGACTTCAGGCTACTACATAACGTCATTTGATTTTTTTAAACAGATAAAACATTGCAAGAATCATTTGGCAAATGCACCCGTCGATGATCCGCCATCAGACAGTTCAAGTGTCGATTTAATGGTTGGATTTTGATATCTTAAAGCATTTAAAAATACCCATACCCCCTTTCAAGTTGTTGTATGATAAGTTGATGTATGATAAGATCCGTCCCTAGCGTCCTATACAGATAAGTCAAAAAGTGATATACATGTATTTCTCAGGATCAAATTCATGCACTAGTAAATAAACTCACTAGGTAGTTTCCTCTATTAAGACGTCCACCGTTCTTATCTTTCAGCATTGACTCACCAGGAATAGGAAGTGTTGAAACATTTGGGTCTTCTTCAGTGTCGACTTTTGATCTAAAATATATAAAACATATATAGCATTATTTAATAATTATTTAATCATTTTAAATTATAAACCTCTTCTTTTTTGTATATAAAAATTGAAAAAAAGGCATGAAATATACAAACACATTAAAATTATAAACCTCTTCTTTTTTGTATATAAAAGTTGAAAAAAAGTCATGAAATATACAAACACATCGGAAAAAAATTATAAATCGAAAAAAATACTCCCAATATAAAAAAAATAAACTTTTACCTTTAAAAAATGTGTCTATAATATATCGCTCAGCTCGAATTGAATTGATAACTTACATTTTATTCTAAATGGGTGACTACAAGACAGACCAATAAGACTGTCATCATTACTGAGCCATTTTGTATTGATAATTTTACACGTATACCTTAGAGCTTTTCTTATCACCTTTTGTTCGTCGCCTGTCCGTCTGTAAACTTTTACATTGACAACATATTCTCAAGAACTACTTGGCCAAATTTTACTTAACTTGGTACAAAGTGTGATTGGGTAAAAAGGAGTTATAAGGAATCCAAATATTACATTTATGTATCTAAGAAAAATCTTTTAAAATCTTCTTCTCAACAACCATATTGAGCCAGAGAATTTAAAACACATAAAGAAGCATCCTGGGATAGTGTAAATTCTTGAAATCACGACCCTCGAGGGATCACATTAGATATTACAAAGGTGGAATCTTGTGGAGAACAGCATGGCCAAGGTTGATCAAGTGAGCAATGTGACCCTTAGGCATATTGTTATGTAACCTTCACATTTTTTTATCACATCTGATAACTGTTATGATATCAAACTGAGCCAGCATCATAGCTGCACTGCATTATGTCAGACATCTGTACTTCCTTCTGGTAGGACCTTGTGCAGGATTTTTGGGCCTCTTTTTCTATAATATCGCCTATGATATTATCCTTTTTTTTGCGATGGTTTTCTGATTGGTGTGTGGAATATCGCATGTTGTTAAAAAATCATTGAAGTGGCTTGGTCCCATGCAGGAATTGATCATACCTGAAGGAAGAAAAATGCAAGATATTTAGCTACAAGATAAATTTTAAAGATAACCTTACTACATAAGAAGTTTGAGGTGACAAAAGAAAGGGGTGGTTATTAAATATTATTTACAGATTGAATCGATTGCATCTGCCAATATTTACTAAATGGTTCTCAATATTTAAAAATGAGGATATTTATAGAACACTTGTGATTTATAATCATCGTCCTTTTGGAGACAAGGGATTGATTGATTGTATATTGTTTAACGTCCCTCTCGAGAATTTTTCACTCATATGGAGACGCCACCACTTGCCGGTGGAGGGCTACAAATTTTGTCCTATGCGTGACACTCAGGGCCTTTGAGCAGTGAGGGATCTTTTTCGTGCCAACATCTACTGCGACACGGGGCCTCGGTTTATACGGTCTCATCCGAAGGACCGGTCTCCACGTCCCGCAGTGGAGACAAGGGAGAGAGAGATGATAGGCTTTGCTATAGTTAATTCTTAGGTCTATTTATAAATCATTCAAATAAGGGTAGTGCCCAACTTTTTCCAAAGACAACTTACTTTCACTTCCATTTTTTTTTATACATTCCTTGCCTTCATTATGCTATTGTAATAAAGAGGAGGGGCCAACCATTCTATCTATGAACATTTACTATAGTACAGGTTATGTTTTGAGCAGCCCCCCTGGATGCTACGTCCCTGGTATTAACCAAAACTAAATAAATACCTTATTGTTGAAGGTTTCTGATAGAATGTTCGTTGAGATTTGCTTTTGTGAAAGGCAAATTTTCGAAAAGTTGGCTGGTTTGTCGAGCTCTGTGCATCGGTTGCCAGCGACATTTGAGATGACGATGTTGCCGTTGTTGAAGCGACTGTTGTCGTCGTTCTTTGACTACCTAGCTTAGAGGCTAATGTTGACATCATGTCTTCATTCAAAATTTCGTTTATGATTTCTCTAGCTTTGTCCATTTGCATCCATTGAAAGCTACATTTAGTATCATCGTTAGCCTGGTTGTATTCATTTTTGTTTGGGCGTGGCATTGAAGTATCGACACTGCAATCAAATGTTAAATATGGGATTAATAGAAGTGTGAAAAGTTTCTCTAAATCCAAAATATCAATGAAAATAGACAACTGATTTAGAAGAAATCATGAAAAATACTACTTTCATAAACATGTTTAATCAAGGGAGGTAATTCAACACTTGGGTTTAAAAACCCCATGTTGTCCTTTAAATAGGTCACAGGTATCCATTGATATAAAAAATAGTTGTTTCATGTACATTCTAAAAATTTCTTGGACGAGTAAAACAATATGCGTTTCTTATTTTGTTGAGTATATGTAAAGTATTGATGAAGTCTCTCAAAGTGAATCTTTTTTGCTTTTCTTTGTTTGTGGACAGACAAAGAGGTCTTGTGATTGTCCATCATCGGAATTTTCAGCCGATTCACTTTGTCTTCATCATGAAGATTATCAGAAAAAAAAGTATTTATGATTTGTTGTGAGCTATTTAGTTGTTCTTCAATTTTGAATCTTTTCAATTTGAATTCTTTTAGTTGTTTCTCTAAATCTCTTTTATTTTTGTTTTCCTCTTTTAGTTTTTTGTTTTCTTCTTTCATATTATTGATTTCTTTTTCTACAAAATCTATCTTGAAATTGGTCATATTGGATGTGCATTTTCTACCAACCTTTTTGGATATCTACTATCCCTTCTTTCTTATTCCCATGCTCGATTTTGTGTTGCCCCCAACTATTTGCAGTTGTATAGTTTTAAGATAGTTTAGTGATATTTTTTTTAATTTCATCCATAATTGTAAAAAAGAAATAAATTTTAAAAAAGCTCATCCACACTTTTCAAGAGTTATGTCACCGTTCACGGTAGCTCAGTCGGTAGAGCGCTCGCTCCGTGATCGGGAGATAGTGAGTTCGTATCTCGGCCGCGACTGACTTATTCGTTAAAATTGGTAGCAACTGTTCTTTCGCCATGCGCTCGGCACTTTGAAGTGAAAGTTGCGGGTCCTTCGGATGAGACCTTAAAAACCCAGGCCCCGTGTCAGCGGCAGCCGTTGGCACGATAAAGATCCCTCACTGCTCAATGGCCCTGAGTGCCGAGTACAGGTCAAAATTTCAAGCCCTTCACAGGCATACGGTGACGTCTCTATATGAGTGAAAAAATCTCGAGAGGGACGTTAAACAATATGCAATCAATCAAAAGTTATGTCCCTTTTTACACTTCTGTAGAATAAACTATAAATATTAATTATAGATGCTCTTAAACTCATTATAGTGTCTTATTCTCTGTAAGATTCATAAAAAAGACAATCAACTACATTGGGCCTTGAACACATTAAACACATGCACATGGGCATGCATGTGCATCGATCAAGTCAACTTTTCTACACATTGCACACATGCACTAATTTAAATGCATAATTTAATTATTTATTAATTAATTAATTTTAAATATTTTAAGGCGAAATCAATTATTTTTCTTTCACATACCTACTGAATTGTCATAATATTTTTTATTTCCAGACTCATAAGGCATTTATCTTATTATTTAATACATATTTTAAGCTAAATTTCTTGAATTTCAAGCACTATTTTCAATTAAATTACACTTCCTTTTAAGGCGTTTTTTGGATTTTTTTTCAAGAGTTATCGCCCCTTTTTGGCATATGTTTGTTATTTTCAGCTTTATTGTCAAATAAAATGATTTTTCCCTTTAAATTGTTATATTTAATCCTTGTATTTTGTGTCTTTTTAAATCCCTATGGTGTAGTGGTAACACACTAGCTTTAATTTATTAGGTAAGGGACCTGGGTTCGAATCCCAGTGGGTTTTCGTTTTAGACACATTATACAAGTATTTTAAACATATGAATTTTAAAATAAACTTTCTCTCTGCTTTTATCAAGGCTTTGGACCTTTTAAAAATGTACTGTAAATACAGAAAAGTCTAGGTAGCATTAGAAGTTTTTTTGTACAGTTTTCTGGGTTTTTTGCTTTTTTTTTGTTTTTTTTTTGTAGGTTTTGTTATCGGTTCACTCAGACGGAGAGTCTGAGTCTTCAGCTGGTCTCTTTCTACTGCTGTATTTCTCCTCCTTCATCTGTTCACACCACTCAGCATAACTTTCTTCTGCTGTTGCTGAACAGAACCAGTTCCCATGTTACTGCTTGTGTGTGTCTGGATGTTTGGGCTCACCGCACATTCTGCACTTAGCTGGTCCCTTTCGAGGCTTTTAGTCCCAGATATTTTGGCCTGCTTCTTTCTTCTTTTGAACCTTTCTTCTGTAAGAGGCGGTTGATCTTGAGACTTTTGGTGACTCCACTGTAGACGGATAGAGCTGGGTCATTTGCTGGGGGGTCAACTGTGGTGTTGGTTGAATTGTCTCCTGAGATAGTACCGGTGGGACTGTCAGTTCTTAACGCTTTGTCATAGACCCATCAGGCATAACAAAAACATACCGTGTCCTGATTGGCTGAGGTCTGATCTGTAATGGCTCTCTGCCCTTTGGTGGTGAGGGGGGAAGCCTATGGAGTGAGGGAAATCTAGGTGGAGAATGTGGTGGTGACGTCCTAATTCTGACCATAGACTGACCTGCTGTGTTTAGCGGTAGTTTGTACTGAAAGGCTAGAGCAGTGTGTGTCATCAAACTCTGAGGCTTGGTCAAAGCAGGTAGGACGGGCTAAGGTGCAGTGACTGGGGGGTTGGAGACCTCAATTCCCTGAGACAGCACCTGTTCCTCCATCTTCTTTTGCTTCCTTTTGTCCCTGTAAAACAAGAAATAACTAAGCTATGTCTACAAAAAAAATAATGTCACATAGAGCATTGAATAATTATAACATATAATACAAATACATACACTTACCATAACATCAGAGTAGTATTGTTTATGGCCAACAATTGAATTGCTTTCATACACATCACTCTGGCATTGTGTAGTACCACATCTCTGATTCTGTTTTAAGATGTAAGTACGAGACTCCACCTAGAGATGTATTGGGGTATTGGGGCGCTTCTGAAGCGAAGGGTACAACTCCATTAGCCGTCTGACCACTGCCTTTATGTAACTGTTAGAATCCGGGAAGGTAGCTGGTCCAGATGCACTCCCGACAAAGGATCTGTAGAAGAAATATAAAAAAAATGAACTGTTTGTTTACAATGAATTATTACTTGTGTATTATAAAGTTAATTTCATTAAAAAAATTACCTCTTTGTTTTCTCCTGATTGGCCTTTGGAGTTTCTTTAGCCGTTCATCGAAATTAAAAACAGATGCATTATTCTATGTATCTTAGTGTAGCCTACTTGTGTGCCAAGTTTTATTGAAATCAGACCAAAACTGTAGAAGTAGCGTTTTTATTAATTTCACAGAAAACTCAATTTTTAGTAACCATGGCAACACCGATCATCGAAATCTTAAACAGATGCACTATTGTATGTTTCTTAGTGTAGTCTATTTGTGTGCCAAATTATATTGAAATCAGACCAAAACTGTAGGAGGAGTAGCATTTTGAAAGAATTTCACAGAAATTTCTATTTTTAGTAACCACGGCAATACAGTTCATCGAAATTAAAAACCATTGTACTATGCTATGTATCTTTGTGTAGTCTTCTTGTGTGCCAAGTTATATTGAAATTTGACTAAAATTGTAGGAGGAGTAGCGTTTTGAAAAATTGTTTACAGACAGACGGACGGACGCCGGACGCATTACTATCGCATAAGCTCTTCTGGTCTCTGACCAGTAGAGCTAACAAAGAATATATGGAGTTATCATAATAAAATTCAAAGAAGTAGCATATATAAATATACTAACTAAAACTATCATTATAAATATAAAAGATAACTTATATTCACACTTTA
>PRKT01001621.1:36017-63156 GCA_003671525.1 Saccostrea glomerata | reverse complement strand
GTTTTGAGCAAAAGAATATTATCTTATATTTACTTTTATTGTTTTCTTTTATTGTGAGATAAACTTTATAATTATCTAATGCATAAAAATGCATTTAACTGATTTTTGAGCTCAAATTTATTTAACTAATCGCCAATGGAGATTATTTGTGTCTTTCTATGACTGTAATAGAACTCCGTTATTTAATGTTACAATTCTTAGTTGTGGATAATTTGATGATAAAAGTGAATATTGTACGATCTAAAATAACTTTTAAAAAGTATAGTCTTGCTAGTGATAAAATGCGGATGAAAAATACTTGGAAACACATTTATCAGTCTATCTAATCGCCCTAGATTGTTTCATTCAAAACAAAAATAATCATTTTGATAAAGAACAAATTACCGGAATATTCAAGACATCACTTGTGAATGACTTTGCAAGTTTATCAAAACAGTTAAACATTACTTTTATTATTGTATCTTTTTTTTATACATACAGTGGTGTTTTACATGTAGCTCTAGGAATTCTTTTATTTTCACATAAGTTGATTATCACTTCAACAAATAAAAATAAAAAAAAAAAAATTAAAAAATGCTTACAATTGCTGAAGATGCGCTTCTTACAATAATCACACCAATAATTGTTCTCAGCAAAGCCATTATGGTATGATAAGACCTAAAATACATAAAAACATTAATACAGAAACAGAGTTGCACTTTGTACAATAGGAACCACATTACAAGAACACTGTACTCCCACCGCTATGACTTCAACTTTCCTTTTGGCAAATTTTATATTTTAAAAGAAATTTAACACTATGAACGGCATTTGGATTTTATGACTCCTTCGTTTTAGGTAGCAGATCGATAATTTTATGGCCAGTTTAATGATTTCAGTAGAAATTGCTTCCTATCGTTTGGTTGTATTTTGCTGATATATTGCATACTAGGTTGTTGATTTCAACCAAATTTGACTTTTACTTTTTCTATACCGTCCAGGGTAGCTCATTTGGTTGATTGGGAGGTCGTGAGTTCAGTCTCGCCCGCGACTGACTTCAGTGAATAAATATTCAAGATCAAAAGTCCATAAACAATACAAAATAGGAGCATATCAAATACGGAAAACATCAGAGGTGGGATCAGGTGCTATGGAGGATTGGGAAGTCCCTGCCGACCGGTCACATCCGTCGTATTAAAGTTATAATTCCGTTCTAACATTTGCGATGCATATTTACTGTACTAAAGTATCATTGATATTCAAGCTTCACGGCCAATCCAAGTCTAAGTAACGACTCATGGATGAAGTCTTTTCCTAATAATGATATAATGGATTTGAATTTGAAACATCCATATGTCTAGCATTTTCGTTTCAGATGTAAGCTGTTAAAAGCAATTTCTAATATCTCAATTAAAAGCTTAATCCTAGGCCTACACCATTACTTTTCAGAGAAGATACTCTTTAATATTTTGTCACTTTTGGTGAAGTCTGAAATTTGCAAAGTGGCACAGATAGATTTAGATTTTTTTAAACATATAGCAAACGACAAATGAAAACTTCATTGCTTCTCCATTTGCAATATAGATCGTTTAAATGGCTGTGTATAGATCATTACGTAAAGTTTAAATAACCGTTCTATTCTGTTTTGGAAAAAAGTATCGATCTGTTTTGCCCAACACAATAAAACATTCAATAACTATTGAACTCGCCTGTGCATTTACGATAAGACCTATAAATAGGACCAATTCGATGAAAAAACCCAACTTTCTTATTCATCTTTGCTTACTTTCGTTTAAATGGAAAAACAAGAATATAATTCACTATTTTGCAAAATCACAGATAATTACTTGTTCTTCTCAGAATCACATGTTTATATCATTCTTCTGAAAATTAATCAAATAAAATATTACATGTATCTGTACTTATTCAAATCGAAACAAGTCGTATTTAACTTAAAAAAAATAGCAGAATGTATTTGAAGAAAATAAAATAAAAATTATATACCAAAACTATACAAATAAGTTTTACCGAACCTTTTTAAAGAAATCTGACGATTATCCCATTATTATACATATTTCCAGTATTCAACGATTTAAACATGACTGTGCTTGCATTCTATATTTAAATGTAACTGAAATACAAATATATATACTAGCTAACTAGCCTATTTGTATTTGCGTAAAAAACATGTGCGGATCTAGAGGGAATTTGGAATTTGCAGTTTTATCATATGTATAAACTTGAACAAATAAAAATGACCTCGAATGCCCCCCCCCCCACCCCTGGGAAATCATGGACCCTTGTTAAAAATAGTTCTTTTCCTGTTGAAAAACACTTTAACCTTGTGTTTAAATATTTCTGGGTTTGAAATAACTGCTTGTAACATATATAGCGCGCATCTCAATTAAACAATAAAATGCTTTCTTTGTTTGTTATTACTGGAATTAACGGAAGCAGCTGTTGCAGAAAAAATACATAACCCGCGTAAGCGGGTTATGTAAATTTTTCTGGAATAGCTGCGACATTATTAATAGCTGTTGCTTTATCAATAAAAAATGGAACTGGTAAATTCACTTATCTTGTCATTGGACATCAGCAATTTTATTTTGTTAAAAACACTTTGAATATACGCACAAATACTCTGAAGTTGATATTTAAAAGACGCTCAGTTTTCTAATTGACAATATCTTTCTGTTTTTAAAAGGTCTTTAAAATATCCCGGTACCAAAAAATTGTTCCGAAATATTATATTACCAGACTTCTTTTTATATTCACATGTAGCAGAATATATTCCAAATCTTATACATGAGAAGAAAAAAAAACACCTTCTGTGGCATTGAACTCGACATTTAGATAAACAAGTTAGAAAGAAATGTTATTGTTTATATTTATATCTGTTTAAATAATCATTTAAAGTAGAATTAAAAAGATTAATTATTATATTAATGATGCGAACGTCTTTATACGTTTCATTGATGGAACAGCCACTGATCAAGAAATCTGTCAAAAACCTAGACTTTATCATGGGGTTGATAGATTAAAAAGTCGTAAGTTTTTAAGCTACCGATTTTGGAATGTTTAAGTATCCACATTTGAATTGCACCTCTTATCGAATATATAATTATAATATATATACTATTTCAAAGTTCTCGTTAAGTTTCTCATTTATGCTGTTATTATTTCAGAGAGGAGGAAAGATCGATGCCTGGTAGAACATTTACTGGAACCTACCATGTCTCTTTGGTCGGGAAATGCTTCAAATTTTATCTAAGCTGGAAAATACTGGGAAATACAAAATTTTAGAATTTATTTCTTTTGATTCATTTGAATTCATACTAAATTCATAAATAAAATGAACATAAAACAGAAGATGAATAAAATTGTTATGTCTGCAATTTAAAATTCTAAGTATATCACTACTCAAGTTACCTACACATATGTATTCTGTAGCAGAACATATTTCCTCCTTTGCATTTTAAGAAAAAAATGACGTTTTCTGATACAATTTTCTTCTCAGTTTTTTATAATAATGAAGTGTATTTATTATAAATCTAAGAACTTAATAAACTTGTGCTAATCCTTTTATAATTGATTGTATATTGTTAATATTATTTATATATTGTATATTGTTTAACGTCTCGAGAATTTTTCACTCATATGGAGACGTCACCGTATGCCGGTGAAGGGCTTACAGTGCAGGGAACTAATTTTGTTACATAAACCAGCATCAGGATCAGCATAAGTAGGATCAGGATAGAACTAGCATCAGCATCAGCATTTAAAAAAACAGCATTACTTGGATCAGCATCAGCAAGCAAAGGATAGAACTAGCATTGACCAAAGTTAAAACAGATAAAGGAAAGTCATTTAATACAAATTACAAATAAAAATTACCCCAAAAATTATTTTTAATGCCTTAAAATAGCGATGCTGTTTTTGAATTATCCACTTCCGGCAGGATAATCCTACGTCCGGTAGCATTACTAGCATTGACCTAGTTTCAAACCAGCATCAGGATAAGGATCAAACCAGGATCAGGTTAAGGATAACTAGCATCAAAATCAGCAAGCAAAGGAAGCATCAAAATCAGCAAGCAAAGGAAGCATCAAAATCAGCAAGCATAGGAAGCACCAAAATCAGCATTGATGCTGTAACAAAATTATTTCCCTGCACTGTAAAATTTTGACCTTTACTCGGCACTCAGGGCCATTGAGCAGTGAGGGATCATTATCGTGCCAACGCCTGTCGCTGACACAGGGCCTCGGTTTTTAAGGTCTCATCCGAAGGACCCGCAACTTTCACATGGCGAAGGAACAGTTGCTACCCATTTTTTATCGACTTAGGTCAGTCGCGGCCGAGATTCGAACTCACCACCTCCCGATCACGGAGCGAGGGCTTAACGACTGAGCTACCGTGGACGATTTAATCCTATTATAAACACTGTAGATATTACAATCCATTATGTTGTTTTAATAAATTGACTCTAGCCAGTTGTGTGCTGTTTTGTTTTTAAAGATATAATTACATTAAGTAGAACTGAAAGGCCTTTTCTTAGGTTCGGTATTTACACTATATTTTACACCTTACAATTTTTGTAGATCCCTTTTTACTAACATAAGAAATCCAGATGGAATACTGATATGTTCATTTCGTGGACTGATATACAAGTATACTGTTTTATAATTATTTAAAATGAAATATTAGGAAATAATTTTTTCTATAATGGTTAAAGATACAAGGTTAATATTATGGACAATAAGGTGTATTTCATGTCTATACCCAAGTAAGATGATTACAGATATAAATGCGTACTGTAGCTATTTCTTATTTCCCATTATATCCCGGGAATTACCAGTTTTCCCACCGTCCTGGGAAATACCAGTTTTCTCCATATATAGCTACATGTAACCCTGTTTTAAGGATTGTTATGAACCTTCGGAATCCAATAGAGATAAGAATTCATTTTGGTTGCTAAATTTTCACTTCTGAATTATTAAACGCAATATGATTGCTGCTTTTTATTATGACCTTCCATCGCTCAATACCAATTTTTAACACACATCTGATACATTTATTACATTCTGACAAGGTGTCAAGGTCTTCTTTTCCATGTTTGGCCCGTGGCAGCCTGGTGTAATCTTCTGCAGATTCCATTCCATTTAGGAAGTTATGGCATCAGTTAAAAGATTAACCCTAAATTTTGGCCCTTTTAAAGTTTTTTTTTTATATAAACTAAAGTCATTATAATATGTCCAGCAGGATTATAGTTGTAGAGTGAAGAAGAACATGAACACAAAGGAGGATTATGTTTCAGACGCTTGATATATATGGTATGTGAAGTTTTCCATGTAATTAAAAAATGTTTGAATAGTCGATGTGTAAATGTAGGAAATATATTGTCTAGTCTTCAACATGAAATTTGGTAGAATAAAAGATTTTATAGAACGTCACATATCAAAAAGCACTGATCCGACTTTGTATTCTCGTGCTGAGGAATAAAAAGGACTTTCCTTGACAAATTAAAGTAGACTATTTAAAAGTTTCAAGGGGTACTGTAGATTAGGCTAATAATGCAACGTCTGCATGCTAAGTTGATGATATTATGAATCCAGAAGTCTGGCAAGATCTGTTTTAAATTAATAAAGTCTAAGTTGTAGGTGCTGTACAATAAAAAATACATCAATACATTAAAGAACTTTAAAGAGGTCTTATTTAAATGTTATATTTTTTTTTTTAAAAAGATAAACCAATAAAAAGAAAAAAAAGAATTCGTGAACCAAACTTGCGTGGCAGTTTTAATTTAAGCAAAGGAAATGGAACACACATTAAGTATTTTTTTTTTTTACTATTTCGTACGTCAGAGGATTAAGGGATTGTGGCCGTTTTAAGACTATATTATTCTTTGTTAGAAGAAGAGCTCCATAAGAAGATATAGGAAAATGTTTGAAATTTTTCTTTGCCAAATGATAGTTGATAGCTTAAGATATCGCATCTAAAAAATGAAGTTAAATATGTTGGTTAATTTGTTGACCCCTTAGCCTCCTTAAAAAGGAACTCCTTCCTTCATTTGAATCATTTTAATTGTTTCGTCTACCTTTTCAGTTCTTAGTTTAACTGAAGTGAAAAAGAAACCTCATAAAACGACTTTTACTTATTTTCTTTTCACAATATACATAACAAACCTCCTGCAATTTGTATATTTTATTCAAATAAGTAGAGAAGCGAAGAAATAGCATTTTAAAAATATTTCTAAAAGATATAATTTTACAAGAAGTTCACAATTAACTAAATTTGGCATCCACGGCAGCACCATTGAAATACTTGTTATAGTTAGTTTTAAATTTTCTGAATTCTAAAACTTTAATGTAACACTTGAATTGACCGACAGCGAACGAAATCCTATTTCGACTTGATATAACGTTCAATAATATTGGTCATTTTTGAGTCTTTCTTTTCTATATCCCTTGGATGAATCGACCCTGGAATATCTAAAATATCTGGATGAGTCTGTAAAAGGTACTCACAAAATTCATAGAAATTATTTTTTATTGCCAATGTAAGAATTGAATTTCCTTTGTGTGTGACCTCTTCAATTCTACAGTTTTCTTTGGCGTTTGTGATGATTTCAAATATTTCTATTTCATTTCCCGAATTCACTTTCTTTTCAGCAACGAAATGAGCGGTGGTCCATCCGTGTTGTGTTTTGCACATTCAGGTGAGGAAAAGTGTGCAGAAGATATAAACACATTTCCTTTCGGCGATACAGGCATGCATAATGAAGTATATTCAACCCAGTCTCTGTACGTTTTGTGACCTCAAGCTTCGCATCGTTTAGGAATTTCATTGTAGGAACATTGCCGCTTCTTGCAGCAAAATGACCCGCATGCCTGCCTTTATAATCTTTCTCTTCCAGCAATGAAGGGCAAACTTTTACTATAAATTCACAGACGGGTTTATGTCCATTATCGCATGCAATGTGAAGGGCATTTCTCTTGCTTTTTGACTGATTGTTGAAACTAACACCGTTTGCCCTAAGAAATTTCAAAATGTGTATGTGACCTTGTTTTGCAGCGTACAACGTTGCATTCCATGCATCATTGTCTACTGCAGAAATCAATTTATTATAATTTTCTGCAATGAATTGACACATGTCTAAATTGCCATGAATACAAGCAATATGGAATATGTTTTGACCATCATTTGTTGTTTCGTTTACATTTAGTTCTTTATTCTTCACTAACAACTGTAATATTTTGCGAGACCCGCCCTCTGCTGCATAATGACAAGCATTTTTTCCTAGACATGACTTTTCTCTTAATAGTTCCCTGAATTCATCTTTCTCTAAAATGAACTTGCAAATATCATAATTACTGTACTTCGCTGCAATGTGTAAAACTGTCATTTGTTCATTTGTTTTCAGAAGAATAGCTCTGTCGGAAATCAGAGCTGAAAATATTTCAAGATTTCCACCTTTTGCTGCAAAATGAACAGCACTCCAATCGTCTTTGTCAGTTTTTCTCAACAGGTGTTCTCTACCTTGAATTTCGTTTTTCATGATGAAGAAAAATTTTTCTGTATTTCCTGCTACGCAAGAATCCCAGATGCTTTTTATGGATCCAAAGCCTTCGTCGTTTTGTTCCACATGCGTCAAATAGGTTGGTGTATTATCTTGTAAAATAAATAAATGAGTAACAGCTATATGTAAATAGTAAACATTGTATCTTAAGTATGTGGGTTAAATAAGCAAGCTTATTAATGTATACTTCGTACATAATAATTAAGCAAGCTTATCAATGGATACTTCTTACATTATTAATCAAAATACCCGGTAATTGTTTTTATTTATTCGATATACATGATAATAATTATATGTAAACAAATTTATTAAAACAAACCATAATATTTACATTCAGTTTAATTTTTTTTATGAAATCCGTTAGAAATCCATGACGTTCAAATCTCTATAACACACGCAAAACCTTGTCAACGCGCGTTAGAATACACAGTAGGAACTATATGCATTTTCAATACTTTATGAACACCAAAATGTATATTGTTTGACACAATTTAATTTAAAAAACATTAACCCTGTTTAATCAAAGCAAAAATACAACAAAAGTGCATTTAAAATTAATTTGTCACTTTTTTTTCTCGCAATATTCGTTTGCATTATTTAACTTTACGACGTCACAAACGTCAAAAACGGCTCTAAATTACGTCTATAAAGCACATCAGTTTTGAAGGGCGCTAAATTCACATTAAAGATTACCGAAATAAACAATTATGAAGAGGAAAAATTGAAGAATGTAAATATAAGCATTGAATTCATATTTTGGGATGTCTTCAGTCCTATAACACAGGCCAGGTGTGTTATAGGACCGAAGACATCCCAAAATATGAATTCAATGCTTAAATAAAGTCTATTATCTACTGAACCACAAAAGAAAAACAATGCATTCTAATATAAACTATTATTATCAATGTGAAAAAATTATAATATACTTGAGATAAATTACGTATACCGAAAAATGTAAAATTGACCATCAGTTGTATTCAAGGCTCGTTGACAGCTGCTATTATTTATATACTAAAACGCGTGTTTACTCTAAATAAGACATGTGCTCGCAAACTGCGTTCATTGCAGCATTACATCTTCAAAGACAACAAATCAATTGGCAGCCCAATGCCGTCCTAGACAGCTATATCACCATTCAATTCTTGTTCAGTCCAGAAAATCGACAAGCATTGATTTGAAAAAAAAATTTCCTCGCCTTTGTCATAAACTCTTTCTCAACCAGCGATAAATGTACATTGCCGACTTTCGTAAGAGTAGATGTTTTTGTCTTTCCGCATTTGGAAGAGATAGTTCCTGTGATTAATAACCCGCTTTTAGCGCTCATATTAATAAGAATCTGACCCTTGGCTTTGCAGTGGTGGCATTTTAAGTTCTGTTCAGCCAGTGTGCAACGGGTAGCATCATTGCTAACTTTTCGCTCCTCTAAGTGCTGACACTGCTTGCTCATGTACTTATCCTTTAATATCAAAATAACGCATATATTTGCAACCAAATGTTTTGTTTTTGGCCAAGGGTACTTAGACGCGCTATCGGAGCTAAAAGACTAAATTTATAGCAATATCAGACTTTGGGATGGACAAAACCGCTTATTAGGCAGTACTTATTGCATTGTTATTGAAATATAATTTATCACTTTGTACTGAATATCGAAAGTTAAGAATTAAAAATAACAAGAGGCCCAAGGGCCTTATAGGTCACCTGAGCATTATGCAACAACTTTCCAGTTACAGTGTATTGAATTTGATTCATGTTTTAAGTCAGATGTTATATGGCATTTACAATTTTGAAAGAGGCACCATTGATCATCATAACAATATACTTAGCAGTTGCTTAGCTTGGTTACTGAATACCCATATGCAGGGTAGGGGAACAAAAATGCACTCCAACTAATCAGTAATATTCAGCAATAATCAGTAGTGCCCCTAACACTGTGACATAAACCCCTGACCCTAGATCCCTAGATCCACACATTGCACAAACTTTTAAAAGGCACCAATAAAATTGCCTATCAAAATATAAATGTTTTATAAATTTTATACAAAGGAGCAGATTTCAAACAATTAATTCATTTTCAGTATATAAGAAAAGCCCCCCCCCCCCTTGACCCTGGGGCCTTGAAATTCACAATTCTGCAAGATTAGGGCCCTTGCTCATCATAACTATATAGGTAGTTCATCTGCTTCATACCCAGAGACAGAGGAAAAAAAAATTTCAAAGATATTATGTATTTTAACTATTTAATCAATAGAGCCCCACCCTAACACCTGACCCTGGGGCCATAAAATTCACAATTTTAGAAGAGGCATTCTTGCTCATCATAACTATGTACTTAGTTGGTTTATTTAATTCCTAGGAGCAGAGAAGAAGATTTTCAAAGAATTCATGTATTTTCACTATATAATCAATAGAGCCCCCCTCCCCCCAACACCAGAACCATTGACCCTGGGGCCATAAAATTCACAATTTTGGTTGAGGCACTCTTACTCATCATAACTATGCACTTAGTAAGTTTATTTAATACCTAGGAGCAGAGAAGAAGATTTTCAAAGAATTCATGTATTTTCACTATATAATCAATAGAGCCCCGCCCTAACACCAGAACCCCTGACCCTGGGGCCATAAAATTCACAATTTTGGTAGAGGCACTCTTGCTCATCATAACTATGTACTTAGTTGGTTTATTTAATACCCAGGAGCAGAGAAGAAGATTTTCAAAGAAATAATGCATTTTCACTATATACTTATTTAGCCCCGCCCTAGCACTAGAACCCCTGACCCCAGGGCCATGAATTTCACAATTTTGGTAGAGGACTCAATGCTGATTACAATCATGCAAACAGTTTGACTGCTTGATGTCCAGGAGTAAAGAAGAAGATTTTTAAAGATTGCATTAATTTTAGTGGTTTTGGCCCCACCCCTCAGGCCCCAGAGGGGCAGGGATCATGAAATTCACAATTTTTGTTTCCCTTTACCCATAGATGCTTTGTGCCAAATTTGGTTGAAATTGGTTCAGTGGTTGCAGAGAAGAAGCTGAAAATGTTCAAATGTTAACACACGACACACGACATACGACGCACGACGGACGACGACAGACGAAAACGGATAGCAATAGGTCACCTGAGTTTACTCAGGTGACCTAAAAATACCATGTATTTTACATCAACTTCTCTTTTGCAGTTCAGTATATATTTCTACATTTTAAAAGCAAGGTGATTCTATTTGATACTAACCTGGTTCTTTTGTTTTTCCTCTTTTTATCTAAAAAAAAATTAAACCCAAAAGAATTGCCTTACTAGTATCTCATACAATACATAAATTCTTTTAAGAACTCGGATAGTTTAATTCTCTTTCGTTTGTATAAGAGTAAGGGTATAAAAACCGTATTTATGAAAAAAATTTAAAAAATCTTCTCTTGGATTACTTTTTATTTCTATCATTTGTTGAAGAGTAATGGAGTAAATGCCGTATATATTAAAACAATCCAAACGTACCCAGCATAAACTTTCGTCTAAATTGTGTTTTTCTCTAACACTGCATTTACTGCAAAGTGTTGGCTTCAAAGGAAGAGAGTCCTGTTCAATGAAAGAGTTGTCACTCTCATCATACAGCAGATCATTTCGGCATTTGTAACCAACTTTGTATGAACACTTCTTAAACTCCTGTAACTTCATTTCAATTGACTGTTGTATAGTTTTGAGGTCTATAGGATTTATGACGCCATTGTCTGGCACGCACACTTGCACCTGGATTTGAAAATTGCATAAACATAACACTACAATCAAGTGTTCCTTGAAGCAAAAACATGCTACATTATCGTATAAACATCTCTTTCCTTTCTCTATTGCAAATCTCCAGTTTGGTAGCTTGAAACATTTCAAAACTAATCTGTAAAAAATAAAAATTGGAAGCTGATCTTTTTCGTCAAACTGAAAGCATAGAATCGAAGATTTAGTATGTTCTTCGATTTCTTTCCGATGAAATGTTCTTTTATTCATACAGGGAAAATAGTACCAAGTTCCGCTTCCAGGCTTATCGGTTTGTTCGGGAGAGCAAACTGCAAGTAAACCAAGCTGTTCCATAAAGGAAAGAATTTTTGTTTTATGTGTGAAAAAATCACTATTGTCCTCGTAGTGATTTATCCATATTTCTTCAAGTTCATCATCGTATAATACACCGGTAGTATAAAATCTTTCACGATCTTTGTCTGTTACTTTAAGCACACTTACTGAATCTGTAATGATGTATTTAAATGCATTCACAAACCATTGTACATCAAGAATGATAGTATCTTTTACGTTTTCGTCGTCTATGTACAACACAGCCCCTACTCTATTAAAAAATAATAGCATATTTGTAATTTCCTCTTCACTCATTTGAAACTCAGGCTTTAATGAATTATTGTACTTTAAAAGATCGCATTTTAACATTATTTTTCTTTCCTGCTTTTCTTTTTCAACGATTTGTTCGAATATTGCCCAGGAGGATCGTACATTTTCCTCCAAATGTGCTCTAGAGAGAGTAGAGATGCATCTCTCTATGTCATTAACATCCTCCAATTTCGATCCAGGTTTTGGAAATTTGATGAAAAATATTCTCTCCGTGTGTAAATGCCTTTGAAGGTCATCCCTTCCTTCAAATAATGCCAAAAAATCACGGAAGAAGTTTAAACACTCCTGTAATAAAAAAATGTAAAACAAATCTCAATTTTCTTTAGAATTTAAAATTCCAATGACAAATAATATCTTATGCCACGCCTTAAAATGTATTTTATCGGATATCATTTGCATAAAAACTAATTTATAAAGCTATATCAATTTCGTATAATACAAATGTAATGGATCTATTGAAGTATACAATAAAACAAAAAATACACTGATGTTGTGACTATGTTGTCCGAAATATAGTCACAGTATGCACTTAGTTTCTTTCCTCTAAAATAAGAGTAGAAAAGATTATTCAAAAGATGTTCTACATCTGACTATACCCAATAGTATACGTATGATCCATACAATCTCCAAACACCTGATCTTAGAGCTATATATTTCACAATTTTAGAAAAAGCATCCTTGCCCATCTTAAGCATATACATATAAATGTACGTATATTTCAACTTCAAAATCCAGACGGAGTTACAGACAGACGGACGGACAGACGTACATCCCGATCACTATATACCCTTACATTTTTCAAGCGGAGATATTAGTTAATACATAGCAGTAGAAAAGACGATTTTCTAAGGACCAGTGTCAAGTTGTCCTTGCACAATAAACAAGAGGCCCATGGGCCACGTCGCTCACAGAGTATCTTTGACCAATCTCTTCCTAACCAACCCCCCCCCCCCCCCCCTTGTAATACATATTGTGATCCCACCCTACCACATGGGTCATAATTTGGACAATTTAAAATCTTCACTACACAAGGATGCTTCCACATAAGTTTCAGCTTTCCTGGCCAAACAGTTCCTTAGCAGAAGTTTTTTTCATATATATTTCTATGTACATGTACAACTTTGATTCCCTAATGTGGCCCGCCCTATCCCCGTGGGTCATGATTTGAACAATTTAAAATTAACACTACCCAATAAAGCTGCCACATAAGTTTCAGCTTTTCTGGGTCAGTGGTTCTTGAGAAGAAGATTTTAAATTTTTTTCCTATATATTTCTACGTAAAACTTGGATTCCCTTTTGTGGCTCCGCCCTACCCCAGGGGGTCATGATTTAAACAATTTAGAATCTTCACTTCCCCAGAATGCTTCCACATAAGTTTCAGCTTTTATGGCCGAGTGGTTCCTGAGAAGAATTTTTAATGACTTTAACCTATTTTTATCTTTTCTAGATTATATCCCCTTGTGAAGGGACTTTTTTTAAACAATTTATACTCCTCTTTAAAAAGTTTGGTAAAAATTGGCCCAGTGGTTCTTGAAAAGTCGAAAATGTGAAAAGTTTACAGACGGACGAAAGGACAGACAGACGGACGGACGACGGACAAAATGTGATCAGAAAAGCTTACCTGAGCCTTCGGCGCAGAAGAGCTAAAACCCACACTTATATATGCACTTGAGTGCCGCATAAAAAGTGGTGTCTATATAATAAAAAAAAATTATCTAACTTTATCTAACTTGAAGCAATGGTCACGGTTAGTCAGGTAGACAGACAGACAGACGGACAGATTCACAAGGGTAAAAGAATATCCCCTCTCCCTCGGGGCGATAAATTCAAACCTGTTACATGTGTATTGCACACCATATAAAACAAGATATGATTATGAAATACTGACGCCCCCGTGCGGCAGTATGACAGCTTATGGCGAAGGTTGGCGAAGGTTGGCGAAGGTTGTATTTTTCTCAAATGCAAGTCAAACCCCCAAAAACAAGGTCAAAAAGGTTGGTATTGTTCAAAAGTTTTTTACAGGGTAGGTAAATCTCTTTGGTCAAGATCACATGGTCAAAACATTTATACCAATTGAAAGGTTTTGTCAAAAATAAATACACGTAACGTATGAAAGCCCTAGCAACAACTGTTCAAAGTTATGAACACGGTTAAATTTTGGTGTTCTTTTTTGTAAAAGTAAGTCAATCTATTAGAGCAAGAGGTCAAATGTGGTATTACCCAGAGAAAAGCCTTGTCACAAGAAATGCAGCTAAGAAATATGAAAGCCATAGCCCCAACCAGACAAAGAAACAGACAGACGGACGAAAAGGAAAAAAACTATATACCTCTGAATTTGGACTGGGGTTGGGGGTATAAAAATTGTCCAAGTATCTTCATTTACAATATCTGTTTGTTTGATTAATTCGGCAATTCGCACAGGTGAAGAAAAGATTTATTACTGAAATAAGCTGAATAAATGGCACTCCTACTAATATTAATGCTATTGTCATTTAAATTCCAGACACATGGTGTAGGTTGATCCATTCAAAGGTTATACGGTTTATAAATAAAATAGACAGTACTCAGGGAATTGCTACAGTTTGTTTCTTTAAAAACATGTATTATTTAAAACATTTCTGAAAGAAATTAATAATTTTTAACAGAAAGGGGGCGGGGGTAAAAATCACAATCTTCTTTAGCTTTCCTTTTGTGATAATTAACAGTGAAAATTTGACATCACAAGCGACATTTCACCCAAAATCTTCCGATACGCTCGTACAAAAAAATTATGAAATATCTTCTACACTTACAAACATTTGTTTACCTTATATGGCTATTATTATTAATGCGCACAGCGGATCTTTCCACGAACAATTGAACAATTGATTGAATAACAAAATTAACGCCATCTACTACAAGTTTACATTCTACGGTACTTCGAACACGTGCATGGTTCAGGTCAGTTTAAGATATATATTAAATAAACTGCATTAAAAAAAATTAAAAAGTACAAAGTTAAGAACTTTAAGAGATATCACGGGCTTTTGTGATTGTTGTTAACTAGAAAATCTGTATAATAAGCTGCAGTCGGAACATTTATATAGTGCCTCAAGGGTAGGGAAAGCAAGCAGCAACTCTTAGGCATTTAAATGGACAAACGTATTTTTTTTTACATACTAACAATTTTCCTAATTACATGTACATTATTAGGCTAGGGAATCCATCTGGCAATTGTATTCGCCGATAGTACAACAAAAAAATACAGACACAAATCACATTGCAGTATGGCTTTGAGGAACCTAAAATTCAACGTTTATTTAACATATGATTTGTATTGTGTTCTTTGTGTCTCTCCAATCGCCATTAGATTTGTATTTTTCTTAGCGTAAAATGCCAGTAGTTTCCCAAGTAACCCACAACGCAATTTTCATTCAGCTGATTTGTCATTTTTGTACCTCGCTTTTTAATTTGACGCCAAGAAATATATTCCCAATTTTCATGCAAGTATGCTTGCCAAAAAAGATAATCTATTGCATGACTGTAGAAAATAATGTTAGAATAATAGTTATCCAATTAAAGTTTGAATGAGTTCAAGAGAGATTGAAGTATATATATTTCTACAGATGCATATAATATAGGGTGGTGAAAACTGAAACGCAACAAAACCTTTTGTTAACCATGTCTCCACGTGCTAGGCACTTCCTAGCCACATTTCCGTGAATAATTTACCTTGAAGGTTCCCTCACTGTAGTCTCGCTAATTTTTTCCAAAGATACTGCCTGAGCTACTTGAAACTCCTCGGGTTTTTATAATATGCAGAACATTGAAAAATAAAAGGCTCCGAACACATTAGTAGGGGTACATCAGCTGTATTCTGTTTCTAGTGCGTTCAATTTCTTAATAAGCTAAATGACTCGAAAATTACAAAGTTGTGCTGTTAGGCCTGTCCAGAAATGTAACATATATATAGAAAGGCAGGAGAGAAATTGTGATGTGTCTTGCTAGAGAGCTAACAGACAAATGACTAATGCATTAAGAAAATACAGATTCAAAATATAAATGGGTAAGTAATCCTGTAACATTTTTATAGTTTTATTTAAATTAGGTATAAATTTCTTTTATACTGTAATCAACTTTTATTCGCGTGCGAGAAATTTTCGCAAGGTTCGCGAGAGCCTCGTCCTTGCAAATAATACCTCGCCGCGAACAGCTCTTTAAAGTGTATGTGTCTACTCACATCAAATCAGATCCAAAAAGGCTTGATCGCGAATATTAATCGTCACAAACTAGTTTTCCCCTAGTTATTCGCGAAATAAAGTCGTTGCGAATAAAAGTTATGTATATAAATGTAAATGTATCTCCTGTTACTGAATTATTTGTATGCATTCAACCAACCTGTTTGGATTTGTTCTCGGCGTGAGTGGCTATAACAATCACTGGTGTGCGGATGTCACTAAAGCTATCAATAGACTTCAGCCAAAACTTATAGTAATCTAAAAAAGAAATTAAAAAAATTTTGATCGGTAAAAAACTACAATACGATATAGTGCAGATATTTTACATACCTCCATACGTCCATGAAGTGAATCTGCTAACTCCTCTTACATCCATTTGATTTATATCGGTAAAGTTTTTAGACATATCAACCACAAGGATATAAAAGGTTTTGGGACTAAAGTAGATTTGATGAAAAAAAGCATAGTATGCATTTTGTCCAGCAAAATCAAGGAACGTTATTCTGGGTTTACTTGTAGGTGCTCTCCCAAGCTGCTGAACAGCCTCTTTAATCTTTGCCATGGCGTACTTTTCTATTTCGGTTTCGTTTTGTTCTCCAATGTTAGTACGTTTTGGGGATCCTCCTGGCAAAGGTCCAGAATCTACATATTTAGGAGTTGTTTCTTCTGCGTCTTTAGTTGATTTACATTCCCTTCGATTCGAATTCTGTCCCACTTGTTTAACGTTTTCTTCTGTTTCGTTAGTTGACACATCAAGCAGTGGTTTACTTTCTTCACCCTTTGTCTCTCTCTTTTTTTCTTCTACTAAAGAGTCACATTTTTCCTCATCATCTTTATTTAATACATCATCAGGAGAAATTAAGATGTTTGGATGTTCAGAAGTATCACCTTTTCTGACTCCTATAGTATTGAACAAAATGAGTATAGCAATTTTTTTTAATTTTCATTGCTCTGTGTCATATGTACATGTATTGGTAGATTTAGGATAAATTATTCCATGAAGAAAAGGGTTGAAAGGAAGAAAGCTAAATTCCTATTTGTGCAAGCAGATTATAATATTAGGATATTAGAATATGCTTCTTGCTTTAAAACAATAGTATTCAGAAAAAAATCATGTTTTTAATAAATAAGGAAATTACCATAATTCTATTTTGTTCAATTCAGAAATTAGGTATCATTTTTGAGATTTATTGGAATGTAAAACGGGTAGGTCACGTAATTAAACCCGAAAGGGCTTTAGGGAAGATTCGATTTGACCATGTGCCAACCCGTTTAACATCCCAATAAAACTAAACTAGAGGTACTGTGAGCAATGAGCTCACTAAATGATACCCCCGCCTCCCATAATGTCGAAGTTTTGCTATTGTTTTACGGTAATGTGTAAAGAGGAATAACTTGTCTTATCAAATGTTATCCAGAAGCTTCTATAGGTGACGTCATAGGATATGAAAATAGAATAAAATGGCAATGTCCATGTTTTGCTCTGGGAAACCTAAATTACCTGTCGAATAAAAAAGTAAAATAGGAGGTGCACAATGGCAATAAGTGATAAAGATTCTGTGAAAGTTTCATTAAATTTCACTGAGTAGAATAAGAGGAGTTGCGGATAAGAGATGGGTACCCCAAAGAGTAACAGACGGACGGACAGACGGACGGACGTACAGACGGACGGAAATACCGATTAATATATACCCTCCCACTTTTCAAGCGGGGGGTATAAAAAATGATACCGTGTTACTTATATTTACATTTGTGGTTGATTTATAACAGATAATAAATATGAGGGTTGTCCCGTAAAATCGTGGACAAGTTGTCTAGTGTGAAAAATAAACATCACTGCGTTCTGAAATTTTCAGTATTATTTAGTACATATTTCAGTAATATACACAGCAAATTTCAGATAAATATATGCATAAATAAACAAATTATGAGATTTTATGCCATGTATTGTATCCCCTTACGGCGCATGGATCATACCGTCAAAGTGTGTAAAACAGCATCACGTTTTATCTTTACTGAAAATGAAGTTGGATGAGTCCGACTTAAATTTAGGAATTTCATTGATACACATTCTTTTGTCTCCATACACAGCCGAAGAACCAATTGGCACCCTCTTGCGATCTTCTGAAGATTTATTAGTAAGTTACGGACAATATTCTCACCATCATTCAACTAATAGAAAATCTCATATCGGCGGTCTACTGTGACAGCGTCTTTTGCTATTACATTAGGAGTTTGTCCGTATGTTTTGTACTCCCCAGGGACTCGATCAAAAAAAACTTTGATAAGAAAACACCTATTTCATTTGTATACTAAAGGTACGGTGATATTTTTATAATCTTTTTTCTTCTATGGTCATTTTAAGTCTCTAAAGGTGTCATTACAACATCGAAATAAAACTAAAATGTTCTCCGGTTCGCCGTAACGTCATAAAACGTCGCCATTTTTCGTGTGTTGTGTTTACCACTTTCCCATTTCGAATGCTCGAAAAACTGCCAAAAATTAAGCAAATGCCTTAAATTTTTTACAAAGACTACAAAATTGATTTTGGGATTGAATAATATTTTGAATTCAAACTTGTGTATTCTTTAATAAAACCTTGGTTTTTGGACCGTGCGCCGTAGGAAAATACCTCATGCACATTAAAGCAAACTGAAATCTTTATTTTTGCCTATATTTTATAAAAAAAATTATCATGCACTTACATATGAATAATAAACATTTACCAAAAATTTCAGCTCAGTGCGCCTATTACTTTTCGACAAAAACGCTTTATCCACGATTTTACGGGACAACCCTCGTACTTTACTTTTGAATCCATAAAGAATTTTTTTCCCAAAATATCACCGGTATAGATTGAATGTGTTGAACACGTCAATCACTTATGACGTCACTATGAAAATACTTATATCGCTTAGATCTTAAAGTACTTAGATCGTTATGACAAATAACAATCAATTTATTGTCACATGGCGAACGTGTTTTACAGAGAAATAAGAGACCTTGTTCAAATAGTGTTATATAAAGGCAAACATTTTCAAATGTAAATATTAAAGCATAACATTTTAACATTGAAAAAATTAAACACTTTTGATTTTTAAAATCAAACTTGCTATTCTTTTATATCCAAAAAAATAAATGAATGAAAGAAATTATCTTTTTACAAAGAAATTTCTGTACATTTTGAATATAAGCATTAGGCATAAGCATAAGAAAATAATCCTAAATCAATTTTAACAAACATAATCTAAAAATAACGCTACAATACATGTTAAAAAATTGAAGTGCAGAATTCTACCTCTTATTGTATCTTCCAACACTTCAAAGCTATTGATAAAGACATCAACACCATGGGTTATTTCTACATTTTTTATTTCTTTATAAGGCCTGTCTTGTAGACGTTTCAAAAGTGTTGTTTTTCCGGCTTTAGCACAGCCAACTATTATGCACCTTGCATGATAAACTTTGACATATTCTTACTTAGGAAACGTCGCAGTTCTTCGATGCCACATATTTCTGAAAGATTAATAGAAAGTGTTAGGTTTTGATCAACATAGAAATACAAGTTAAGTTCTGATAGTCTTGATAAAAAAAATTTTTGATTAAAAAAAACAAACAAAAATATAAAAAACTTACTTTTCCTATGATCTAAAGTCAACTTCTGACATGAGTAAAATGCAATTAATGAGAGTAGACCTGCAACAGGTATTACAGGGATCACAATACCGATGATATATCCCACGCTTTTGTATGTTGCATCTTCATGATTAACGAAGGTTGTACTATTCATCGAACTTTGCTTGCTGAAACACATTAAATACTGGTAAGTTTTCATCAGAAATTAACTTTAATAAATGAATGATTAATTTTCTGTTAACATCAAAAAAATTATTTATATTACGTACGTTGTTGTAGAATTTGGACAATGTTTGTCGGCATAAAAGCAGTGATCCTCCTTGTTGATATGTAGACAAGCAGGGTCTAAAACAATAATTATAAAATGAATTCATGCATCAAAACTCAACAGGGTATAATAATAATGGGTTGACCATACGTACACTTGTAAATCTCTTCATCGATATATGACACGTTTGGACAGCCATATGAAAAACTTTCTTCACATTTGTAATGATTCAAATCACCTGATCCCTCGAGTCTTACACAGTTACCTAAAAATAATTTCTTGTCTTAGACCCACATGTATTTAAAACATTTCAAATCTTTGGTTTTAATGTTGTACAATATTTTGATTTCAAAAAGCCAATTTAGTTCAATATTAACTGATAAAAAATATCTATCATCTGATTACTGATAAATATGAAAATAAGAATATTGCGTGCTTGTAGCAAAATTATTTTGGTGAAATTGAAAATTTGATTTTTACCCTCTTGAAACCGAGACTTAATTGCGTCAGTGCAGAATTCAATTAAAGTTGAAAGGTTCTTATTAGGAGCACAGAGGTATCTGGTTCCATTTGGACATTTTCTTCGCTCTGATGCAAAGCTGAAGTCATTTCTGTTCATTGGACATTTGTCGACAGAATACACATCAAAACGGTATTCAAGAGTCTTTTTGAAAAGAAAATGATCATATACGTGTTATCTTGCATCTTAAGCAATAACTAGTATTGAACATCATTCCACAAAAGTAAAGATTGTTACAATGGAAACTAGTTGATATCACAAGTCAAAAAGGACAAATACTTTCCTGAAGATAGAAATGCACTTAGTCTTTTTGAAATCTGTTTTTACCATAAACTGTCCTCCCTTCTCTTCAGAAACTTGAATTTAATTTTATTGCGTTTTAAAAATTATCTTATCAAATTGAATTTTAAATACCATAAACAAATAAAAAAAAACACCGTTCGATTAAATAGGAGTCTTTTCATTGCCACTGTCTTTACTAATTCGTTAAAATTATGATAGTCATATGACAATATTGTTAAACTTATCTGATTGCATTATTTTAATTTATCTTTTCATGGATTGATTGATTGATTGATTGTATACTGTTTAAAGTCCCTCTAGTCTGATCTCCAGAATATTTCACTGATATGGAGACGTCACCATTGCCGGGCTGCAAATTTAGGCCTATGCTCAGCACTTACGGCCTTTGAGCAGGGAGGGATCTTTATCGTGCCACACCTGCTGTAACACGGGGCCTCAGTTTATACGGTCTCATCCGAAGGACCGCCCCATTTAGTCGCCTTTTACAACAAGCAAGGGGGTACTGAGGACCTATTCTAACCAGGATCCCCACGGGACTTCTTTTCATGGACAGTTATGATATAAAACTGATAACAATCATGTTATTTAAGCCTGTATTTTAAGGATTCTTTTTTAAATAAATGATGCAACTATATAGGATCATTCATTATGACAAACGAGATGACTTTTCACTTTTCAATTTTCCCTTCCTTATGCAGAAATATACCTCCATCGCCTGCATACGGGTTTATAATCATCATTTCCTAAGTCGATACAATGACCTTGTCAGCAAATACAATTGAACATTAAGTAAAATTCTAATGATGTTTTTCATATTTATTGTACATGTTAAGTCATTTTTTTACAAACTGAATTGTCGAGGATTTTTGGTTACTTCCTTTTCATGACAAAGAGTACATGGCAGGTGTGACTTGTCGGCAGGATATGCTCACTCCTACATGGCCCCTAATACCAACCCCGATTTTTTGGAGTTCCGTGTTTGCTCTGCTCCTATTTATGGACTTTTGATCTTAAATACTGTAGGTTATCTCCATCAGACAACATTACTGTTTGCAATCTCTATCAGACAATATTACGAATTTGCCATAAATAGTGCATTTCAAATGATATTGACTAACTCACATTTTTATAGTTGTTTATTTGTCCATTTACACAAATAAATCGGGAGCAGAACGAACATGGATCTCCAAAAACAGCCGAGGTAGGTAAGTCCTGTCTACTGTAAACCAATTATTATACGCGTCATTTTTTATTCGCGACTGACCGCTATAGAACTAATCCGCGACGATTTATTTCCGCGAACAAGTGGTCACATTTTTTATTTCAACAAGTATTTTTTGTTTCAAATTAAAATTTCATATCCGCCCATAAACTACGTAAAATCCTAACATGAGTACTGCTTACATATTATTCAAGACATTCTGTGCGTTGCATTCATTTAAAATCTCATATCCGCCCAAAAAGTGGGTAAAACGTTCCCATGAGTATACTTCTTACATGTACACATTATTCACGACGCTCGAATGAAAATCGGGGAAAAATCTAGGAGACAAAAGTTGATTTAAAACTCTCAATTGTAAAAGTGCCTCATACTAATTAGGTAATCGATGCTTTCTTAGATCTACATAGCCAAAGGGCAATTATTGTAAATGATTTGGACAGAGCAGGACTGGGTCATAATTAGTCGTAATTATCCAGGCTATCTCCAACTCGTCTGTGACAATAAATGAACGACAATAACACAAGCTGAAATAATTGATGAGATTTAAATAATTTTTAGTAGTAAGCAATGGCAAAAAAAGTATAAAAGGAAAGATGCTGATTATGTCGCCTTCTGTTTTCATTGCCTTTTCAGTCTGGTTTTATCCAAATGTCTTTCCCTGTTAAATGAAGTCAAATAAAATGCTAATGAAGATTTATGTAAAGTATTACTCGTGCATTTTAATTTTGTCAAAATTTCACAATGATTATTAAATCAGATTTATTTATAACATATCTTGACTTATGAACCAATATAAAAAGTTTAATATACTTTACAAGTACACTTATGTATTTTCAGGTAATTGTTATAAACATGCACATTGCACGTCGTCAACGTCAACATTAACGGTCCTGTATGCATATGCATGTATTTGAAATTCAGAAATATGGGGAATACACACATTGCACTACTGCAAGCATATTACATCACTCGGAGCTCCTCGAATGACTCGTTTCTCGTAGACTGGCCTGCCTGTCTGATATTTGATATACAGACAGGTGATCAGTAATGTAAAGAGCCCTCTACCGGCCGCGCTCATTGGCTGATAAAAACTCTCGCTGACGTAGAATTTAAATACCTCGGGGAAACCAAAACAGATCATAGAGTGCTATATTATAGATGATTATCGTTACCTCGAGTTTTCTTTACGTACGAACGAAAATTGCATTGACAGAATTAAATTGTGAAAGATATTCAACATTAAATTTTCTAAAGTCTTTGAAAGAAAGAAGTATTAAAAGTGCTTTGAGTAACGATACCGTACGTGGTTGTTTTACCGACGGGCTACGTAAAAAGTTTGATTTACGAGGTGCTGCCTCTTTCCCTCTTTCCTCTAGTATACACAGCCACATAGTTTTTTCTGACACAAATCATAGAACTCTCACATTTTTTGTCCAAGTTAATTAATTTTTGAAAACAATTTAGAACTACAAAGTATTCCGCTTTCAACACTTATACCGCCATACTTTTTTGTCAGTTCTTTTAGACCAATATCTGTATTTGTTTTTGATTCAATTAATCTAACACGGTCACTAATATTTCCACATACAATGCTTGTACAAATACATGTATTCCTTTTTTCAAATTTTTGTTTCACGGGACTGTTAAACATTTCATACTAGGCCTATGTACAAGACATATCACTTCGCTGAATTTATTCTAAATTTTCAAGCGTGATATAACAGATCAGCAAGCCCCTATCACATTGCATGGCATACGTTAACTGCAACAACTCTGCAAACTAGTTTTGTTTATTAGAATTGACATATTTTAATTACCGCAGGAAACATAAATCGGTTTAAAGTTCCCCACTGAGTCAGCAAGATAGCTTTATTGTGATTATTTCCCATGCTGTATCGTATAGCAGCGGCGATAGATGGCGCGTCACTCAAGCCAGGAATTCCTGGCTTTAATGGCGGTGATCACCTGTCTTTTCCTGCGTATGGTAAAGACAGGCAATACCAGTCTACGTTTCTCGCATACTTACCTCAATTGGCAATCCTCGGCTGCCGCCGCTACGCTCCATTAAAACCTCGGATGTGAAACGTGGAGGAATGCGTAGCAAATCGATATATTTCTCCGCCGGAAACTGCATTGTCACTCATTTCATAATTCGCTCTGCCTAAAGTTCATATGTTATTAGCCTTTGAAAGCAAGAACATAGTGTTGGGCGTGCTACAAAGTAACTCCGATTTCAAAAATATAACATTTGAATGAAATTCAAATAAGATCACATGACAGAATCAGCACCTCTGACGTCCGAGGTTAGTTTTTCGAGGTACGAGCCACCCGAGGAGATCCGAGTGTACTTACCTCGGACGTAAACAGTGTTCTATCGGTTTTTTTTTTTTTTACTGATGATTGTCATATTTGAAATTCATACAAATGATTTTTTGGGGGAATTTTTTGTTATTTTGTGGCACACTCAACACGTTTTTGCTTTCAAACTCTAATTACATAAGGTTGTAATCAAAACCAATAAACAAGGTTGAATTAGACAAGTTAAAAAGACAGAGCGAAATATAAAATCAGATACAAAACAGTGTCCATTGAAGAATTGTATCGTATCCTTCTCGATCTATAACAACTGAGGCATGTATAAAGCGTAGCGCAGTCATGCGAGGATTCTCAATTGTTGTTGTATGTAAAATATAATATAAAAGTCAAAGACGGATAAGCATTAGTACCGTTTTATATTAACAAGGGAAGCCATGGTTAGTGCTTTGGCTTCGGATAAAATCGTTGAAACCAGTGTCCCGTATTGCACTAAGCGTTGGTACAAAGATATCCCTCTGTGCTCAATGACCCTAAGTGCTGAGTATAGGTCTTCCTGTGTAAAGACGAATGATGACCCCCATATAATAATGTCCGGGGGTCGTTTCCCGGGAAAGAAAAATGACCGGGGGTCTTTTTTAGACAGAGAAAATCGACCCCCGGTCATTATTCAACATCGAACAATAACCCTTTTGCCCGTAGAAAAAATGTCATCACCCTAAAAATTTGCATACCCCACGTGAAGAAAAATGACCCCCTTAGATAAATGAACCCCTTGTGGATTAAAGTTAATTTTTTAGGAGGCAAATAAATTAAGACACCTATTAGCCAAAAACCTCACCTGAGCTATACTGGGAATAAATCAATGATATGTTAATCTCTCTAAATTATACAATCATTGCTATTGTAATGTCAATGTGATGTCAATGTGATGATTCAGAATCTAAAGGAGTTAAAGTTCTATCGAGCCCAAAGGGTTAGGTGAACATTGTTTTTCGATGATGGAGAATCATCGGACTGACTGAAAAATGTAGCAATATTACATAATACAAGTATTATACCCCCTCTCGACGACCGGTAGGTTTTATAGTGCTCGGGATGTCCGTCTGTCTGTTACGCTTTGAGTTATCTATCTCTATACCACAACTCCTCTACTACCGCTCAGTGAAATTTAATGAGACTTTCATAAGTAGAATCTTTGTTACATAGTGCCATTGTGCATCCTCTACTTTACTTTTGATCGGACACATATTTTATAATGAATAAAATGTAATGAAACTTTAACATATTTTTTTATTGCAAATCATTGTGCACATCCCATTTTACTCTATGATCTGACGTTTCATTTCGTAACCTCTGAGCTAAGCATGGACCTTTGCCAATATAATCATATGAGAGGCGGGGGGATCACTTAGTGAGCTCATTCCTCACAGAACCTATAGTTAAGTACATTTTGTTTTATTCCACTCTTTTACTCTGTTCTGTGTATATTTTTAGAGCGTTTAATATGAAAATCAGAACATTTAATTTCATATTAAATGAAGACCATTCCTTTTTATCATACATGTATATGCTTCAGACAGGTACCCGTAAAGTATCTAAATAAATTATACACAGTCAAAACTAGAGGTTTATATACTGTGAACTATGAGCTCAGTCGCTCACTAGATGATACCCCCCTTCCCCATGGTTATAATGACAAATTTATGTTTTGCTCTGTAAAACCCGAAATAAGTTTCAGATCAAGAAGTGTTTGTTGTATTAGAATGTGCACATGGAAATTTGAGGCGTTATTTTTTCATGGCCTTGATGAAATATTTCTTTATTGATAACAAACATAAAATTAATCAATAAAAGTGTGAAAAATTCGCTCTATGATTTGTCTTAACGATTATTATTATTGATTTGTTTTTTTGTTTTAATATCTCCTCAGATTTTTTGTATTTATTTAAGGAATGAATTTAATAGCTACCCATTTTATACGGTATAAACTGGGTTGGGGCAATTTACGCTTTGTAAACCGCGAAGCGGTTTATAAAAAAGCGTAAACTGTTCCAACCCAGTTTATACCGTATAAAATGGGTAGCTATTAAATTCATTGCTTATAATTTAATTTTCATTCATTTGATGTAAGAAAAAAAAGATTATTGTTCTAATAAAATGACTTCAATTTGTGCAAAATTTGAATGTAACGTCATGCGTATTGATACGTTTTTGACGCACGTCATTGTGACGTAGGCAACCCATTTTATACGATATAAAATAATTTTTTATCCAATCAAATACATCGTTACAACCATAATTAAATTATTAGTTTATAATTTCTATAAAAAATTGTTTGCACGAACTGCTCCCCAAGATGGACATGCATTAGACCTGGAATCAAAATGTATTGAGTTTCCGGATATGAATAACAGAGCCAAAAACAACAACAAAAAAAAAACAAGAGGCCCATGGGGCACATCGCTCACCTGAGAAGCTTTGACAATTCTGTCCTTTACTAGATTTACCCCTTGTAATACATATTGTGACCCCACCCTACCCCACTGATCATAATTTAGACAATTTGAAATCTACACTACCCCAGGATGCTTCCATATAAGTTTCAACTTTTCTGGCCCAGTTGTTATTAAGTAGATTTTCAAAGATTTTTCCTATATATTTCTATGTAAAACTTTGATTCCCCATTGTGGCCCCGCCCAATCCCCAGGGGTCAT
>PRKT01001621.1:14241-30493 GCA_003671525.1 Saccostrea glomerata | reverse complement strand
TAAATTGCGCATTGTTAATATAAACTTTCAGAGTGTTAAAAACAAAGTTGCAGACTTAGAGACATTGATAGACTCAGCAAATCCAGATATTATTCTTGGAACAGAGACTTGGTTAACAGCTGACATGGCCTCATCTGAGTTTATCCCAAGTGAGTACCAAGTATACAGACGGGATAGACCTTCAGATCCACATGGTGGTGTGTTGATAGCTGTCAGACAGAATCTTACCAGTTCTGCAGTCCACTGTGGGAAAGAAGCTGAGATGATCAGCATCAAGGTTGACCTCCTTAACAGCAAATCAGCAATCATCAGTGCTGCATACAGGCCACCAAACAGGGTTGACGACGATTATACATTCTCGCTAATCAACGATATCACTGAAATTCGGAATAAACACAAGAGTTCCTACTTCATACTTGGAGGAGATTTCAATCTTCCTGATATAAAGTGGCCATCTCGACAAATTACTGGTCGATCTGTCCCAACAAGAGTAACTGACCAGTACTGCAACATGCAGGATGACCTAGCCTTGGATCAGATTGTAGATTTTCCAACAAGAGATGACAAAACACTTGACCTCTTCTTTGTCTCCCACTCTTCCCTAGTAGAGAAGTGCAAACCTCTCCCAGCATTGGGCAAAAGTGACCACGACATTGTTATGTTGGACACACTTATTACACCTACCTTGGCCAAACCAGGGCAGAGGAAAATTTTCCTATGGAAGAGAGCCGACACACAAGCAATCCAGGAAAGCTTGAAGAACCTGGCAACCGAATTAGTGATGTATAATGACATCAACGTTTCATGGACCCAGTTTAAGAACCACGTCACAGACATGATACAGAAGCATGTACCAACCAAACTGAGTAGAAACAGGCATTCCCAGCCGTGGATCAACTCTTCAGTCAAGCACTTAAGTACAGCTGTTTTGTTATAACAACATTCTATCTTCTTAAATAATTTATATTCTTTTTATTTAAACAAACCTAATTATATAAAAGGATTTTAGATTTTGCTACTTTTACTTCCAGACAATAGTCACTTCAAAATGGTTATACTTTGTGTATTTAAGATCAGCCTACTTGATCATTAAGTAGGATAAGATCAGGAGTGTTTTAAAAATATTCTGGATAATCGTTCATCAAATTTTAGATAAGGCAAGAATACCGCACTGTTACTTTTATTGCCTACTCGCAAAAATATTATTATATTTATATAATTAGAAGGGTTTAAAAAAAGAGAATGTTATTTGAAAGTTTGTTAGAATATGTTTTCTTAAAGATATATGAGGGCTATAGCAACTTTTTTATGTCTATGGAACATTCTCATTTGCTCAGAAAGAGCTTAATTAAAATATTTGAATGATTTTAATGACTGTCAAAAAAATCATAACCCTGTTTGAACGGTTGGTGATACTGATTTCATATTTCACAGGTTTATTAGTTGTGACAAGTCCTTTCCTTTCTTTTGTAAGATTTTAATTTCTTGACTTTCAACTTTGGCATTTGAGAATCTTCGATGTGATAAAAAGGATTTAGTGTTTCACAACCGCATCATGTTTGTCTAAAATATCCTTTCATTTATTTCATGATACAATAAATTTGTAGCAAGCTGCAGAAGTACGGTCTTACGGTTTAATATATTAGTCTTTGAAAAACATGATGATAACATATAATATCCAAACTCAAAAGTCCAAGAAAATTACAAATCAGAAGCAGACACACACTCTTAAAACATCTAAACAGTAATATAAAATTTTCTTTGCTGACAAAGTATATTGTGTCGACCACAGAACGTGCGAAATGATGACTTTAAACGAGACTCTTTATGTTCTTGTTTCATCATTTTGTTTTTCAATAACTTACCTCGTTAATGAAATTATTCATGCTTCGAGAATGCTCTCGCGTATCCAATCAGTTGAGAGAAATAATCCCCCTGAGAAATTAATAACATTAAAAAAAGAGAAAAATTGAAGATTGAAAAGTTATATAAAACTCACCTCGTTTATGATAAGGCATTGTAAGTTGCTGGGTAAATATCACATTTAGGTTTTTTTAATATCATTATAGTCAAAAATGATTAGAATGAATTTGTAACGTATTTTTTTTATCCATGTGATGCTAGCAAGAGACATGAGTAATCCTAGAAGAAATAATTTTATGATAAATGTTTCATATGAATAATGCATCAAATTGTGTTTTTCTTCTACAAAATTCTGCAATTCTTTTGTAACAATTCTTTCAGAAAGAAAATAAACATTTTAAAAACTTTAATGAGACAGTTTTATGTAATTTACAATGCACTGCAGATAGTAAAAATATAAATAATCTGGAAACAATGATAGAGCAAAATATGAGATGATAAAAAACACAAATGTCTCTCTTGGGGATAGGTTATTGCAAAATCAAGTCTTTTTTATTACACCAAATATACAAACAAGCTTAAATTGTGCAAGATACTGTAAAATTTATTGCGTAAATGTTATTTTTCTTTGATTGATTTTTTTTTTCGTTTTTCAAAATCAACTCTAGAGAAAAACGTGGATAATAAAAATACATGTAGTACTATATGACAGAATCAACAAAATATATATTATTTTACATGAATATTTTTAATGTCTTTTGCTAAACATAGATAACAATATTCTAAAGTACTTTTTACGATTTTATTTTACTCCTACATTTGTATTTCTTCAAGCTTAGATATACAATGTATTGATTTTTTTTTAAGTTATAGAGAATGCATCTCCAGTAGATTTGTCATTTAAAGACCAATCAGCTTTTATTTGTTTCGAATGTAGATAATCTTAATTTAAAGTTTAGAAACCGGCCAGTATTTGTCATGTATATTTTGAATTGCTGTAGGACAAGTGATTTTAAATCTAAAAAAAAATAAAATTATTCATGTAAACCATAGATAAACAGAAAAAAGGATGAAACTTATATTAATATTTTAAACAGATTTCAAAAGCATGATAGTGCAACAGATAAGAATTGTCATCGGGAAATTAAAGATATGGAGTGAATCTTATGAATAAAAAGGGACAATTTCATCATATACAAAAAAAATGAAATAAAAATAAAAACGGCATTGACACACAGTTTAAAATACATAATTTTTAGGAATTTTACACTTTTTCATTTACACAAATATTTCATGCGACACACTGTGACTTGTTTTCAAAATTTTTCTGTCGAATTCTTTTATGTTTATTCGTAATTAAGTATTGTTTAAATTGGCATTTTTCATTAAACTCAAGCAAAGGAATTCTGTAAAACTCATGATTAAAAGTACATTCTGACCAAATATTTTAAGAGCAAGTTGGGGAAGAGCATACGAACATAAGGCTTAAGCTGGCTTGGTGGAAATATAAATATGATGAAAATACATTTCAAAATCAAAACCGATGCACTAAATTATGAACCTTTAGTGGTCTAGTTGTATTCCAAGTTACACCCAGAGTAACATTTTGTTTAGAGAGACGGACGATATACAATGGTACATCTTAGTATTGCATAGCACTTCTGGTCAAATAAACTCTAGATTATATATAATATGTCTCCAGCCCAATTACTAGTACATGGACTAAATAGAAATATTTAGAATGTTTGATTCCTGTCTAAAATATAAGTAACTCAGGATTTTAAAGCATGAAATTGCAATGACGAATATGAAATTCAAATAGCTTTTAATACGATGAAAAATTAAAGAAAAAATAGCTTTATGCGGGTTAAAAGTTTTGAGTTGGGGCATTTTAGTCATTCAGTCAGGAGAGGGCAGACAATCAAGTTTTTAAATGCGGTCTAAATTGAAAGTGATAGTCCCAGGGACCGCTTTCCGGGACTGCTTGGGTGTAAACTTGGGTCTGATTGGTACAGTGTAATACATGTACAGACCCAATAGAAGTATAGTTAAATGTTGTTAAAAGCTAAATGGACTGAGGTTGATTATTTTTTGCTAAGATGTCTTTGTTTCATAATGCTTCCGTACAACGTCGTCGATCTCTTTTGATTTTGATGCCTCGAAAGGGTTCATAGACTTCTCAATATCCGGCAGGTCTGGATATTTTCGCAACAAATATTCAACAAGTCTAGGGGATCTATTAACACATGCATTGTATAAAATGGTCTTTCCCGATCTTGATACATGATAGACATCCAGATTATGCTCCGAAACGAGAAATTCCAAAATATCAATTCGGTCACTTTCAGCCCCAGCTCGTTCCGTGATAAATAAGGCAGCTTGCCATCCCTTTTCAGTCATTTCCCGTAACATAGAAGGGAATTTAGCACATATCATCTTACACATTTCTAGTCTTGCATATTTGCATGCTACATGTAGGATATTTATATTATCAGCAGTTGCTTGCATTAAATCATTGATTTCTAGTTTTTCTAAGAGCAGCCTCAAAATTTCAGTGTTGCCACTTTTTGCTGCAAAATGACCGACATGTTGCCCACTTTTATCTTTATCACGAATTAAGCCTGGACTCTTTTCCAATATATACTTACAGATGTCAACATGACCTTTTTCACAAGCTGTATGTAAACAATTTTTTCCAGTTTTGTTTGATTTATTTGTTATTTCAACACCACTTTCTACAAGAAACTTGAATACTTCAAGGTTTCCAGCTTTTGCTGCGTATTGAATGGAGTTCCACCCTTCCCTGTTTTTTGCTCTTAATACCCAAGCAATATTTTCCTTAGAATAAACGAATTTGCAAACGGATAAATGTTTCCTCATGCAAGCAAATAAAACAATATTTTCTTCATATTTTTCTGTTTTCTCAGACAAATCACATTCGTATCCCATCATAAGCTCCAAAATAGACGTCTCACCTGCCAATGCTGCCCAATGTGCTGGATTCATATTATACTTGTCCTTCTTTTTAAACAAATATCCGTAATTCTTCAAAAGATAATCACAGACCGGATTGTTTCCATAATATGCAGCAATGTGCATACAATTGCGCTTATCGTTCATCACTTCTGAATCGATACTCACCTTGCATTCTATGATCTTCTCAAAAATGTTAAGCTTACTTTTTTTAGCTGCAATATGTAAACTGTTAAATCCTCGAGCGTTTGTTTCCTCGAGAAGACTCGTTTTGTTAGTAAGTCGATTGATAAAAGAATCAAATCCATTTTCATCACTTTCGGCTATAATTTCATGTATTTTTCTGAGTTCTTTGTTTCCTTCTTCATCTGTCTTTTCATCCTTAATAGTTGATTTATCATTTATAAGTAGTGTATCGCCTTCCTTTTCTTTCATAAGTAGTGTATCGCCTTCCATTTCGTTTATAAGTAGTACATCGTCTTTCTTTGCACCATCAATTTTTCTCATTGTAAAATTACCTTTAAAGAAAACGATCCAGTATTATGGCAAAAATTTTATTTACATGCGCAAGGGTTGATCCAAAAGTAATTTCCCCATTTCCATGAAACATTTTATATATACTGAAAGGGAATCTAAACGCAGGGTAAATCTAATATCAATCACATTTGATTGATAATTCATGAATTTATAAACATAACTGTACACTGTAGAACGTCAAAGTCACCATCAAGGCTGTGTGAAAACCTCCATGTATCCTTTCCAGACATTCTTTGGTGAATAATTTCACAACAAAATGCAAAGAACCTGTTCTTGCTTTTGTTCTTATATAGGCAATGCAATAGCAAGAGTCGTTAACCGTTACAATATTGTAAGAAATTCATATTGCCTGTAAATAAGGGAAAACGATGGGCACGTGTTTACAGCTTTTTATCATTTATTTAATCTGACGTCAAATATTTTACGGTAGATTTATTCTAATCGCTAATTTTAGATTACAGTAAGAATTATATACCTATCTGAAGGGCTGTGTAATTTCCGACCTTGCATTAAAAATTTCGCATTTTATTTTACCCTGAGGTATACTATTCCTCTATATATCCAGACATATACCCAATACTTTCAGAATATGCAACACTTTTAAAATATTATATTAAACACAGCGTTATTTCTTTTCATATATCGATGCACTACTTGATTGCAGCGAATATAACTTCAGAATGAAGTTTATTATCGACACGCAATTTAAATCAGACTTTATATTTATTAACGCAAAAGGGATGAATTTAGAAATGATCTTTGTTCAAAGTTGTGATAACTTAAAGAACAAAAGTAAACCAAGATCGATTTTAGCAAAATATACTGTAAAGAATATTGAAAAGAAGCACAAAAGAAGTTCAAAATAGCAGTGATCGAGTGCCAAATAGAAACTTCATAACGATGTCGGTAACACCTTATGTTGCATTTATCTTAAATATTTTTCTTTAAAATTTCTTTTGTAATTGAATGCAATTTCATATGAAAGTTTAAAATAGATAAAGGCATTATCATATCACTCTTAAATATGGCAGTTGTAGCATTACTTTTGGATCACCGTCATTCCATCTAAATTGACCAAAACTATTAAGGCACTTCAATTATGATTTCAAAGGGGGAAAGTCAGGACGATCATTCATCAACATTGTAAAGTTTTACAAAGTTTTTAAACAAACACTTTGTTTCAATGCAAAATAGAATCCTTCATAATCACATCCTAACATTCAAGACTAATTATGATATATATTATACCTTCATCATGTTCATATTAAAATAAATATCAATTTTAACAATTTCGCAAAATAACCTAGCAAAAGGAACTAAATGATTACAAATAAAATGGAAAACTCTGGTTTAAAAAAATTCCAGTCATCAAAGTAAAAGTATGGACGCTTGCTTACTGTGATAACAACCATTTATTAATCCTGATTTTATCAGTTTTATAAAATAAAGAATGAATTTCCACGGCTTAAGGGAGCCGACTATAGTTTTATTGTGTGAAAACTACAATAGAAACTCTTCATTTTTATACCATATATAACTTACATTAACATCAGTGTACATGCAAAGTTTGGGGGAAATCTACCGTCCAGGTATTTTTGAGGGACCGTCTCAAAATACAGATACATTTACTATAGGATTATATAGGAAAATGCCAATTTTTAGCACTTTAAAGCAAATTTTACAAATACAACAATAGACATTTTGTTCAAACTATACTATTTGATGAGTAATTCTATATTATACAATCTATATAAGAAACACAAAATTCTACCGTCTTGTTACCAAAGGGGGCATCTAAAAATGCAAAAAATTAGCAAATTTTACTATTTTTATAGATTATTACAAAATATGACGTACACAATGGATTCACATGAAAACATAATAACAATACTGGAGATATTCTCAAATTTCTATGTTTTAAATTTCAAGAGCGTATGTTTATTACTTTTTCTTTAATAATATTTTTATTTCCCCTTTCTTTAAGAGCTACAAGTTATCATAACGTCAAAAACACACTGCAACGACGTCAACCTACCTATCAATTACAAAATCGGTTAAAAAATCAGTTATATCAAATTGTAATTACATTTTTATACCTATAATTTCTTAATTTTGTTTAATTGTAATTATTAAGCGAAAAAAGTTAAAACAGTAAATACGCTTCATTTTACTATGATGCGCGAAATATTGCGCAATAGAAACTATAGTCGGCCCCCTTAAATTTAAACGGCTGGTACTATAATTACTAAGACTATACCTTGCTTCCTTCTTTTATTCCTACGTTTGCATAGGAATACTGCAAAAATGAGCATCAGGATAATAAGAATGAATGCTAATATTATTGCTAGTGAAATTATTGGTGTAGTGTTGCTTGTATCTGAATTTTCCTCTCTGTTGCCGTCATTGTTATACCCATTTGTGCTTCGGTCATCTTGTTCCGTTGTCTTGTTTTTAATAAATCTAAAAGATAGCTTTCCGGTGCATTTAAAATACTCAATGTTTGGTATCCAAAATTATTTTACAATTTATTTAAGAGTTAAACAATCTATTTGAAGATACAAATACTTATTCACTATTTACTTAAGATATTGAATCAGAGAAATTTTATTTATTTTTACATATCATGTACTTACCTTGAATAAATGCATTCAATGTCCGCATCAAAGCATCTGAGAGCTGTATTTATCGTCAAGCACTTTGGAACTGTTAAAAAGATTAAGTACATAAACTTGTTTGATATATCAGATGATTCAACATGAAGACCTACACATCTCTTATGTGTGGGATACTGCTTTTGAACTCAAAGATAGCATTATTTTGACTCAAAGTCAATTATGTATATAACAAAAAAAAATATATTTTCATAGATTAAGACACATAAGACTAAGGTCAGAGATAAGCGAAAACGATTTGCATATTTTGGTTTTCCGCATCATTTAAATTAGTATGAAAAAAGTCAGTCCAATGCTGACTTACGTTTTTCATACTAATTGTTAATTCATTATTTACACTGAATTAACAATGCAATTTTCTGTAATTTCCCGATCATAACAAGGAGCACACGGCGGGTGTGACCGGTCAGCAGGGGATGCGCACTCCTCCATGGCACCTGATCCCACCTCTGATGTTTCGGAAGTCCGTATTTGCTCTGCTCCTATTTTGTATTGTTTTTTGGACTTTATGATTGAATACTGTTCGATATCTCCATATCATTTTTTAAATAAAATTTTCAGTTTGAAGGACAAAATCTCATTCAAAGTGAAATTTTAATTCTTAATTTAAATATAACTGAATTCCATTGTATGTTCATTTATGGAAATTGTATTGAAATCAGATTAAAAGTATTCGTAGGATTAGCGAAGTTTTCAAGCATTTTTTTTATAGAAACTTATTTGATTGACTATAGCAACACACATCTCTCATTCACATAATCATGTAATCTACTTCTTTGCCATGTTATTTAATATAGAAAAAAATGTCGAAATATTAGCGTTTTGAATTTTTTAAAAGAGAATTTTCAATATTTACATTGTAGTAACTATACAAATACATGTACATGTAATGTTTACCAAATTTAACCAATAAAAAGAATTAGGTATCTCTGTGTTGTTTACTTTTGTGTGAAGTACAACTGAAATCATACCTACAACTGTAAACTGTAAGTAAAGAAGTAATTTGAAAATACTTCATAGAAAAACAGAAGGACAGACTGCTAGACAGATAGAGGGAAGTTTTACGGACACCTTACGATAGGCAAAGGTCTTCTGGTCTCATGCCAGTACTGCTGGAAACGGTATACTATACTATCGTATTTACAAGATCTGCCACATACTGCATATACTTCAAATTTTACCACAATGACATTGTATTGAAATATCCATTATGTATTTCATATCTAGAGACAAACATTTTGGATTTTGATGATATTTCACACTTTTGCCTTCAGTTTTTGTGACAAAACATTACTTCGACATATTATTATTCAGCATGACATAATAACAATTTAATTCACAGATGAAAATCAAGATAAATGTAAGAAAAGATAAGATTATCCAACAAAACAAACACCATTATTTAAAGTGTGAAGTGCTCTGTTAAGCATTTTATTTAATTTGAAAACACTTGTAAATGTTATACATATAGCTTTTATGTTCTTGATAACCTTAGACTTACAATTATAGAGTTCGTTGCTGAAGTAAAACCGATCAGGACATCCGCTGGAAAACGTGTTAGCACACGAAACATGGTTCAAAATCCCATCCGCTGCCAATTCTAAACAATTTCCTGCAAATGGTAAATTCTAACTATGCAATTTTTAAAACTTATTGCACTTCATAGCATTCCATTTTTTGTCAACTAAACGCTTAATACATGTCATTCCTAAGGCGAGTGAGTTGGTCGGCATGGCATTCTTACAGCTCTTAGGCATCATATGTAACCTCTCGAATTTCCAAGGGTAGTGTCTACAGAAAATGTTTCCGTCACAAAAAACGGAAATTACCCATGTATACAGAAATATCTTAAACCCTTATCACACATTAAGCTAATCTTGTGTAACAGTTTCTCTCAGAGCATTGTTTTTAAGCTACTGGTATATAGCGTTGACCACGTTTTGAATTACATATTTTTGCCATGTCGTAATTAATATTAAAATAATAACATACGCCATTTTAACCTTCATTTATATGTTTACTTTTAATATTAAATTTAAAACCTTGTTCAAATGGCAGTCTATAGCCTTGTGGATAACAGAATTCAATGAGTGATGTGAAATATTTATCAGGAACGCAGTGGTATCCATGAGTTGTGTTACATTTCAACCGAATGGATGCCACGTTCCATTCTTCTTTGCTCATCGGACATTTTGTTACAGGGAACACTTTAAAGGCAAAGTTATATCCCTGAAAAAAAATATAAGATAGTGTTTGTATGTTTTGTAAAGATAAAATCATTTAAAAGTAATTAAGAACAGCACACATTTTTCATGACAGAGAAAGGTAAAATGTGATTTAAAAAAAAGCACGAGAAGTTATTGGAAGAAATAATAAAAATAAGTTTAAAAATGAGGTGTGGAAATTTAATTGACCATGGCTACCTTTTTTCAAAAGCACCCATTATATTATGGATATAAATAATTCCAAACTCCCTGTATAAGGGTTAAAATGCTTGCAAAAATTGGCTGTTACAGTCACCACGACAAATATCTGCGGACAATGCGACTTCGTATATAGATTATATCAATTACAAATGTACAAAAATTACAACAAAAAAATACAAAGTACTTTTAAAAAATGCAAGATTAACTCCTAATGTGTTTGTACTTACTGAAGGCGCAGAAGATGTATTGCAAATAAACAGGATAAAAACACAAATAATTCCTAAGACTCTGTCTTCTTGATAAATACACTGAACCATCTACAAAGAAGTTAAAAGTCGTCGTAGTATTTATCAGTCTTATAAAAGTTAAGCAATTTTTCTGCTTTGATTTTATATTCATCACTATATGAACAATATAGTTTGAATGATAAATTATGCATAATTATATTGTTTGATACATTGTGTATATATATGTGTGAAAAAGCTTTAAAGTGGATGTTCATAAAATGTATGATTTGCTTTATTTAAATAATTTCTTAAATAAACAAAACACAATCGTCTACTGCATGCATGGGTGGACTTGTAGAAAAGTGTAAATTGCAGATAATTTATATCCATGCCCAATAAAAATATCTTTTGGAAGACTGCCGTTTTAAAAAAATAGGTTTGATAAAAACTTTTGTAAGAACAAATTTAAAAATGCATTCGTTTTTTAACTAATGTATTCTATCTTTAAAAAAATGCTAAGGACAATAACTTCTCATTTACCTTCAAACGGGCATTTTCTATATTGTTCTTCTAATGTAAAATGTTTAATTCAAACATTTTTAAAGTACCTACTTATTTGGTACTTTCAGCATGAAATTAATGTATTATAATCGGTGTTTAAAAATATAAATATTTTAAAATACTGTTGACTGAAAATGTACTGTTTAATAGTTTGATATATACTTATGTGAGAGCATGTCTAATATCTTAAAAATGTTGCAATCGATACATAGTTTACAATAATAAGTAAATTTATACTACATTATCATAGTGAAACTAAAATAAGTTTTTCCCACTTTAACAAATTATATTGTAGGGAGAAGTAATTTAAACACAATCAGGATATCAATATACATGTATGTACCGCCTTTAATATAGAAAGTAGAAATAATTGTGTCACGATATCATGAAATAGTAATGAAAAATCGTCTAGCGATAAATGTGCTGTTGCAGTGTATTTAAACCATGTACACATACATAGACCTTTAAAAGTAACAATCAATCATTCAATGTAAACGCAGACTGGTTTGTTAAATGCACATTCAAATTGCGCACTGAATAATCTGAATTTAGATACGCTGTTTTTAAAAATAGTTCTTCATTGGCAAAGAGAACGTAATTGATGAATATATTTACAATAATTTTTTTAAAATCCCTTTTCCCCAAATTTTACATGACTCTATGTCTAAGACTTTTTCTCTTATTTTCATTACAATAAATACCGTATTAATGTTGTCTTTACAGATGTGAACAATCTGTGCATAGTACTAAAATTTATCGTTGATTTCTCTCGCAGAAAATTTTAAATATAACCAATGAAGAAAGTTAACCAAGACTTATATCTGTCATTATAGTATGTCGTTAACCTGCTTGTAATGAGAAAAAAATCTTACCCTGTAAAATAAATAACATGGATGTAAAATAACAGCTATCGATTGGCATTTCTCCAGTTCAGGGACGTTAAATTGATCAAAAACAAAGCAAGTCTAAACATGTATGCAATTTTTATTATCCTTTAAAAACCTATTAATGAATATAGTGTGCATCGCTATTTCCTACCTTTATATACAATTTTTATCTTTAAAAAAATCTTTTTCTTCATCATCAGTCCAAATTTTCATAAATGCTAGATGTATAATTTTTTTCCAGAGCATTCTCGGAGATGAGTTGGACAATCATGTGATTGTAATGGTGCTATCTTCTCCTCATTTTGTAAGTTCTATGGTCAATACAATGACCTTGTCAGCAAATACAATTTATCATTGAGTCAAATGCTGACTGAAGTTTTTCATACTAACTGTTAGTCCATTATTTATACACTGAATTGACGACGGATTTTTCCGTTATTTCCCGATCATGACAAGGAGCATACAACCGGGGTCGAATAATATTTGGTCCGCCTACGACACCAATCGCAAGGGACGATCACTGTTCTATGACACCTGATCCCACCTCTGATGTTTCAGAGGTCCGTGTTTGCTCTGCTCCAATTTTGTATTGTTTAATGGACTTTTAATCTTGAATACTATTCGTTATCTCCATATGTTTCTTTGCATTAATGGACATTCTTGCTATGCTACAGTAATAACTTTTCGGAACATTTTTCTTAATTTCATTTTTCTCTTTTTTGAAACTTCACAGCATTGTACCTTGAATCGTTTTAGATGATTTTCTAAAAATGAATTGATACACAGAATCCGATTGATTGATTGATTGATGGATTGATTGTAGGTTGTTTTTATGTCCCATTTGAGAATTATTCATTGAAATAGAGACGTCAATACGGTTTGCGAATATGACGAATTAGTTAACTAAGAAAGAAATTGCTTTTTTAATCCAGGGGGCTGAAAAGTCTCCTTAATGGGACTTGTTTGACACTTTCTTTTCTGTTTGATTTTATTGATCTGTGTATTTTAGGATAACTGTATCACCAAAAGTCTATTCGAGACTGTAACTTAATAGCTTTATTGTTTTTTTGCTTGCTTTTTCGTTTAACTTCCCTTTCGAAAACCGTTTACCTAATATCTGCATAAACGTAAAAGAAGAAAGTAATTAGGACATTAATCCAGAAGTAAAGTGTGGAAATAATAAATAGATGGAAAGAAGTATAAAAATGTTTATTATCAAAAATTGATGAGAAAAGGGTAAATTAACAATTTCATTAAGAAGTTCAACAAATTACACGAACACCGTGCGCAACGTCTGAAGCTTTTATTAACCTATGTTATACGATATAGCATAACTTGGGCAGTTTATGCTTTATAAACTGTGAATCAATTTATAAAAAGCGTAACCACCCCAATCTATATTATTTATATCGTAAAACATAGGTTAAGATCAGTTTCTCATAAAATTTCTATAATTCAATTTTAGTATTAACAGTGAGATAATTGTCCCTCCAAAATTGCTTCAGCTAGGTTGAGAATACAAGTGTTTCGAAAGTAACGTCAAGCCGAGTAAAACGTTTTTTGACGAAACTTATTGTTACGTAGGCAACTTATATTGTATGATATAAAATATTTTTTTTTACCCAATCAAATGACAAGTTAAAGCTACAATTATTATAAAAATGAATGTTTAAACATGCGCAAAATGGGGCATTAAAATGGTTTAAAATATAAACCATATATATTTCCCAATAATTAAGTGCAATAAAACACCTACCATTGTATCACGGTCCTCAGGCCCTTATTTGCAAGCGTTATCAATGCATTTATAATCTTCGATAAAATTCAAGTAGATTAAGTTTTATAGATAACTAATAGTATTCAAGTTCAAATGTCCATTAAACAAGACGAAACAGGAGAAGACCAAACACTGGATAAATTGTTATGGAGGAATGAACATCCCTTGCCGAACGGTTACACCCGACATGTGCTCCTTGTCATGATCGGGAAATATTGGAAAAATCCGTCCTCTAACAGTGTATAAATAATGAAATGACAATCAGTATGAAAAACGTCAATCAGTATTTGACTTAATGATTAATTGTATTTGCTAACAAGATCATTGTATCGACCATAGAACTTACGAAATGATGACTTTAAATAAGACTGCTGATATTCTTGTTTCATCAACTTGTTTGTCAATAATTTTCCTCGTTTAAGAAATTGTTCATACATAGAGCATGCTCTTGCCTATCGAATCAACTGTGAGATATAAACTCCGTATGCAGGTGATGAAGGTATATTTCTGCATAAGTCAGGGGAAAATGACGATTGGAAAGTCAAAGTCATTACGTTTATCATGGAGCTTCATTGTTAGATTACCAGTAACGTTTCTGTCCAGTAAAATATCAAAATATGAAATGATGTATCAGACTCTGTGGATTCAAGCAATTCTTCTCAGAAAACGAATTGAAAAATGATAATTTAATAATCATATAATGTTATGTGATCTTATCAAATTTGAAACTTTCCAGATACTACAGTACTTTGTCATACATAAAATCTGCGCTTTTTACTTAACTACAGTCAGCAGTCACTGTTGATGAAAAATTTTCCTCGAATTAAATAAGCGATATGATCACAGATCATTTGAATATTTCTTGCTAAATCAAATTAATAGTGTATGTTAATTCTAATTTTAAATATCTGATTATGTGTTTTGCATTTCATCCGTGCGAAAAGGAGGAGGTGGTGGGATGAAAACTTCCCACAATGTGGGCGATTTAAATATGCGTCACCAAAGAACATAATGGGGGGGGGGACTCCATATGATCAATAGCAAAAGTAAAAGTTGATTTCAGAAAAAAAATACAAGGATGATTGTCCGTACAAACGCAAAAGAAGAAAGTAATTAGGACATTAATCCAGAAGTAAAGAGTGTAAATAGTTAATCGATAGAAAGAAGTATATAAACTGTTTATTATCCAAAATTGGTGAAAAAAGGGAAATTGCAATTTCATTAAGGAGTTAAGCTTTTATTAACCTATGTTATACGATATAGCATAACTTGGGGCAGTTTATGCTTTAAAAACTGTGGATCAGTTTATAAAAAAGCGTAATTTTTGCCAAGTTATATAATTTATATCGTATAAAATAGGTTAAGATCAGCTTATTAATTTATAATCAGTAGTTTTTCCTTAAAAATATTTTGCATAAATTTATCATCCAATCTTAACTGTGTTTTGTTTTCTTATCGTAAAAAAAGTACCTAAAACTGGTAATCATAGTTAGATGTTCAATTGTATTTCAATTAAGTGTTTAGTGTTTACCAAATGTTAAAAGACATACATGTATATGGCATATTTTTGATACGTTCGGACTAACTAAAATAAGAAGGATCTTTCTATTTCATTTGATACTTTTTAGATAACGAAAAGACTTTCCTGTATATAATACAATTAAAATCAATCGCGTTTCATAGATATCCAAGATTTAAAATTATAACCGATTTATTTTAGATTCGGAAATTAATATCACACACGGTCAAATTCGCCGAGAAATTTAATTTGAACGTATAAATATAGCAAATATCATGTAAATCTACACTTGATCTTGTATTTTTTTTTTTAGGTCAGATTTGTCATATATTCCCTGGTATAACTTTAAAATAGACTGTCAAAAGATGTCTTAACAATTGTTTAACTATATGCTACAAAATTAATGATAACAGTTCAACTGAACTCGCAAAATTCAAGAAGTGTGGACTCATAATTTAATTTTCTAGTATATTTAAAAAACAAAAAAAAAATCTTCAAATGATAAAAAATATAGACCCGATTCTCGAATCAAAATTCAATTAAATGTCGTACAAGTTTGTTTTCTTTTTTTCTTTCTGTAAATCTCTAATTCGGTAATAAATTTTAATTTAATAAGCTATTAAATTAATTAGAAATCAATCTGAAAAAAAAAATTGGAGGCTATCGATCATAATACGATCTTAAAGAAAAACAAAGAAAATGTTATCTTATTTTTTACAGCTCTAATATAGATTTCCATTATTCTTATGTCAATCTAATACATTCTACAGTTATTATATTTTTCATGGAAATATCTAATATTTTTTTTTT
>PRKT01001620.1:36805-63316 GCA_003671525.1 Saccostrea glomerata | reverse complement strand
ATAATTAGCGACGGAAATCACAGTGTTTCGGATTAGACAGTTTTCACTGTATGTTAATGAAAAAAAAGTTTATTTTTGAAAAAGAAACCACTCTTTGACGGATTTAAAATTCACATATTATGAGCTTGCTTGAGGAGTTAATAAAAACCAATGCTGAACAATATGTACGTACGTTCATCACAATAAATTCCTTTCCATCCTTCATCACATTCATTGTCACATTGACCAGTCACGTGATTGCAATAAGCATTGAGTCTGCAGTGTCCTACACATTGCACTTTACATTCAAGACCATACCATCCCCCGGAGCACTCTGTGCAAGCAAAGTTTCAATTCAAATATCATATTTAAACACAAACCTCAAATTTTGACAAATGTCTTTTGCTATACAGTCGGGGTAGTTCTACTGGTTTCTTAAACCTTTACAATCGGTAAGAATGAAACTAAGCCTTTAATCTTTTCCAGGAAAAAAAACTGAAGAATGCATTCTATGTACGAAGGTTGTCCATAACTTCCGTAGACAGATGTAGTTTTGGATCCGGTTAATTTAGGTGCCATAACTTGAAGAAACTTTGTACAAAGATTATAGAAAAGTATCCAATAAATATATGGATAAACAATGAGTAAGTGCACAACAGAACCTTATTTAAATGAAATATATTTTATTGTTCAAGAGGGCGACACATTACCAAAATATATTGCAAAATCGATTTATAACTAAGAATCGTAGTATAACCTATTCGAAGGTTCTGGATCTCGTTTTAAAAAGATCTGAATCGGTAGTTTATCTTTTCTTTCTTTTTTTTTTTCGACGATTAAATAGATTGCTCTTGGTGATCGGAAAGACCGGAAATTTTTCAATTTTTATACTCGAATAGCTTTCAAGTATTTATGTGTAATTTTTTTTCACTATTATCAAAAATGAATGCAAAAATGACTTTAATAAAATAATATAATCGTACTTATTTCGCACAAAGTTCCAGTCCACCCCGGTAAACATCCCAGACAGGTTCCGTTGATGATGTCACACCTCTGCTCTTGACAGTTCGCGGGACATTTTTGTTTGCAATGTCTTCCATAGACACCTGCTTTACTACAACCTAATCAAGATTAAGACTTAAAAATAAAAAAGTAAATACAAAAAGTATGTCCTTACTCTTTTAAATAAACTTATATTCCTGTGTAAAATGATCGTAGAGAAAAACTACAAGGATGTAGCCACCAACGACGCCAAAACGATTCTGACAAATAACAGAGGTGCTTCCAAATCAGATGCAGCCAAAAAGGTGTATGATAAACTAACAACGAAATTCTACTGGCGCAATTGGTTTGTAGCAGTCTATAATGACATCTCGGGCGATAAAAACCACTGGGTATGGGTATGTAATGGTGCTCATGTCTTTCGCCACAACGGCTTCAACTTGATCTTTGCAAGCAATCCTAAAAACACCAAACCTTTGAACACCTCCACGGCACGTAGTATTCTGAAAAATGCATTCAAAAAATTTCCGTTTCCATTCCTTGGGGCTAAGGACATTTACAATAACATTAAGTTTACTCGGAGCTGTGGCAAATATACTAGTGCTGGAGTCGTGAAGGCAAACGCGAACTTCTCCCCGAAATACACCAGCAATAGATACGTGCAAGAAAGACTAGGTCTACACTACGCCTTTATGTTCCATTAACTTTTATGGTATACTGAATGAGTAAAAAAAAGCATTATTAAACTTTTGAATTGAATAAAAACTATTAATTTCGAATATGTTTTCCAGTATTAATTGTTATCCTTCATTTTAATTCATTTTTAATCAATCAACAAGTTACCAAAATATTGTGTGACTTTGACTGATAATTTCTGAGTTATTGAAAATTAAAACCTCATAATCTCCCTTGTGCATCATTAACAGACTTGCTTTTCCTGTGCATTGAGTTCTTTATCTTTTTTATAGGATTATAATTCAACCCATCCGATGGTAGTTTTAATTTCAAATGTATTATTCCAAAGTCAACAAATCCCTCAGGACAATGAATCTCATGAATTTTCGATTTAGGATAGAATGTTCAGAATCTACCTGGTTTGGTAGACGTGAATGTTTGTAAGAAAGTCTTGACACTAGCTAGATTTTCTCAACGTGAACATGCTAAACCATTACGCTAACGACACGTACATACGCGTGTGCGAGTAAAATCGACGTAAAGTTGCCAAACTCGTAGACCAAATTAGAGAGTTTCTGTCAATTTTGGGTTGGAAAAATTTAGTATGATTGTCTATAAATATTGGTTTCAGTGATAAGACCTTGACAATAATTTGACCGAGGTGGCATGATGGAAAGACCTATGTTGTTACGCACCAACGTCACCGTCATGGTTTATTGGAAACCTCTCTGACAATCAAAAAACACTCTCTTTGGTTGAAAAGTTGAAAACAATCTGCACAACAACATGTTGTTGCCTTATTATTCACTTATGCAATTCAATTACTAGACCCAATGCAACTTCCGTCAGCCATATCATGATTGCAAGAAATTTATACTGACTGCAAAGACATGTATGCGAAAAACAATGTTTTTAACTCTAATGCATCGTATGACACTACAAAATGTGATCACAAAATAATCATCATCAACATGCTCGTGTTTTTGGCTTTTTATCACTTCCCATACGTGACGCCATACATTTCAAGGTTGTGTTTTAACCAGCGATTTTAGTGCAAAGTAACCAAAAATACAAATCGTGGTTAACTTTATGTGTCTGCTTTCTAGAGCCAAATTACCTTGACATGGATCCGCAGAAGTGTGCACAAGAGTTGGTACGGTGTAACCTGTGTGAGACTCAATCGGTTCAGATTCACTGTGATACATGCCAGATCAAACTCTGCAATGGATGTATTGGAGAACACATGGCCTCGGATCCTGCTGATTTGAAGACAAAACACGAAATTGTAAAATTCAAATTTCGAAGTTCAACCTCCCTCTATCCTCTTTGTGCCTCTCATGACAAAGAACGGTGTGAAATGTACTGTAATCACTGTGATGTTCCTGTCTGCATCAGTTGCATTGCATCGCAACAGCATTCGGGACATACGTTTATTAAAACTTTACAAATCATAAATGAAAGAAAAGAAAAGATTAAGACAGAACAAAATGAATTGAAAAACACAATATTTCCAACATACGAAGAAATTGCATCTGATGTTAAAAACACCATCAAACAATTAGAAAAAGAATACAAAGATCTTACTGCAGCCATATCAAAACATGGAAATGAATTTCACAAGAAAATTGACCAAGCTGTTGAAAAACTTTATTCTAAGGTTGAAGAGTCGAAAACGAATCAGTTACGAATTCTACAGGCACATCTTGATGATATTAAGGAGAAAAGCTCTAAAATAAAAAGTGAACTTAATTCAATTAATTTTGTTCTAGACTCACAGGACTTTTTAAAAACATCAAGTTTTACATTTAATATAGAAACATATAGAAAACTTCCACAAAAACTTGTGCCTTTCTGTGCTACATTCACTCCAAGGCAAATCCAAGGGGAGGATCTCTGTACGCTCTTCGGAATTATATCATCAGGAAAAGTAACTTCAGAGGAACATGGTTACAGTTTCAAGAAATCGTCAGAAGCTGAATGCATTCCTCCAATCAAACAGCTACTTGATAAACCAAAGATCCTAACCACCTTAGAAACAAAGTATGAAAAATTCCTGAACAATGTTGTCTGTCTAAGTGATGATGAAATTTGGACGAGTGGGAATGTATGTATCATGAAACGTTTCAACATTATTAAGAGCTCATTACTAGAGGAAGTCTATTTAGAGGACAGCAGTATCCCTGGTGACATAGCAGTAACGAAACATGGTTATCTTGTTTACACTGACCCCAAAGACAAAACTGTAAACATTGTGAAAAATGAAGAGAAAGAAATTCTAATCGAATTAGAGAATTGGAAACCGTGCAATATCTGCTGCACCTCTTCTGATGACATCCTGGTTACCATGGATAATAATGAAAATAATCAATCAAAGGTTGTCCGTTACTCTGGCTTCACGGTGACGCAAACCATTCAGTTTGATGATAAAGGCTGTCGTCTCTATTCTTCTGGTGATATGAAATACGTCAGTGAGAACAGGAACCTGGATATTTGTGTAGCTGACAGTCGAGCTAAAGCAGTTGTAGTAGTCAATAAAATCGGAAAATTTAGGTTCAGGTACACTGGACATCCCAATATTTGCAACCACTCATTCACTCCATTGGGAATCTCGACGGACAGCCAGGTACAAATTCTTACGGCTGATTTAAACAACCACTGTGTCCACATTATAGACCAGGATGGACAGTTCCTAGGTTACATAATGTGTGGACTGAGTTATCCCTGGGGACTGTGTACAGACAAAAATGACAATTTGTTTGTTGCTCAATGGAGAAACAGACAAGTTAAGAAAATTAAATATCTGCAGTGAGGTTAAACACTTCGTTACTTAAATTTAACGACGACATTTTGCACCTAAATGTGTGAAGAAGACACACTAGTTTTTTTCTATTTTATTTTTCATGTATCTGGAAACTTTATGTTTAAAATATGATTCAAACTATGTATGTGAGGAAAATATATTCATGTCTTGTAAAATTCATTCATTCTGATGTGTTTTTTTTAATCTAATTTTATTATCACAAAACTCTGCATATTGATCCTGTTTTTGAGATGTGAAACATAAAAAGACCAGTATTTTAGGGTGACCTGGCCCTAAATACTAGTTACAGTGAGATTGATATAGACTTTCTTCTTTTTTTTTCACACAATCTCCACTGCAACAAGGGTCATGCTTCTATTGGTGTTAAAAGAATACTTTGTTTTTATATATAAAAATGGTAAAAAATTTCTTTGAGATATTTATGTATATGAATGAAAATGAAGCGTCAATAATTATATATTAGTATAATGTGAAAAATTCTGTGTTCAAATATTGGAAATACATTATATGATATTATATCGATCCAGGGAGCTCCTGGCATCCCTGGTGAAGTATTACCAGAGGGCTTCTGCTGAAGTTTTGCCTCACTGTTATGTTGTACATTATTGAATAAATGATTTGAAAAAAAAAGCCACATTTTCTAAGTGATGGTATTAATTAGATTTATTTAAACTCTTTTATTACAGAAGCAAAGATAGATCAAGGTCATTGTCTTTTCCTTGACATTTAGAATAAAAATTACTGTACACTTGCCAATCGTGTGATGCCTGAGAGAAAGAGGGAGAAAGAGTTTTCACCACTTTTTTGGCTCAAATCTGTAAACTAAGAGTAGAAACTTTTATTAATAAATACAACTAAAAACATACAGATGTACTTTTTTGGACCCTTAATATTTTTTTAACTTAAGGGGGATGACTGTGGTTTTATTGCGTGAGAACTACAATAGCGAAACTCTTTATTTCTATACTATATATAAATTACATTAACTTCAGTGTACATGCAAAGTTTGGGGGAAAACTACCGTTCAGGTATTTTTGAGGGACCGTCTCAAAATACGGATACATTTAGCATGTTTAGGCTTTTTGTTCAAACTATAATATTTGATAAGTAACACTATATTATGCAATATAAGTAAGAAACACAAAATTCTACCGTCTTTTTACCATGGATGGGGGCATCTCAAAATGCAAAAAATTAACGATTTTTCCTCTTTTTACAGAGTACTACAAAACATGACGGAAACAAAGGATGTCTATTAAAACATACTAAATATAATAGAGATATTTTCATATTTCTATGTTTTAAATTTCAAGAGCATATGTTTATTACTTTTTGTTTAATTACATTTTTATTACCCCTTTTATAAGAGCTTCAGGTTATTGTAACGTCAGAAACACACTGTAACGACGTCAACCTACCTATCAATTGCAAAATCGGTTAAAAAATCTGTTATAAATTTCGTTTATAATTTCAAGAATTTAGCGAAAAAGTTCTTGAAATTATAAACGAAATTTATAACAGATTTTTTAACCGATTTTGCAATTGATAGGTAGGTTGACGTCGTTACAGTGTGTTTCTGACGTTTTCTAAAGTTGCTTTAAATGATTTTACTATGATGCCCGAAATTTTGCGCAATGGAAACCACAGTCGACCCCCTTAATTAGTTCTTTTTACATTGTATTACTTCATGTATGATGAAAAACGAAAAAAATCTGTCTTTTTAAATTGTTTACATGTGAATATATAAGACATATTATTAATAATTAAAAAAGCAAATATACAGACAAGAACTGGGATTTCATTTTTTAAATATATACACTTTCTATATCGACAAATTTGACTTCCTTGCCTTGTATTTTTACCCACTTTCGCATATTTTTACCAAGCTTTAACCTTTGTCATAACTTTTGAAAGATTGATAAAGAATGCCAGTAATTTTGACGCAATTTGTTCTTTCTTTTGGAAAGATTTTACCTTTGAAGGCTTAGTGGCAGGGCTTTCATTTTACGGAATTTTCTTTATCTTCTTCAAGCACCCATCTATAAGTTGTAATTTACATGTATGTAAAATCATGTTAAATGTATGTAAAAATAAAGAATAACGCGCGTTAGCGCGTTATGAAAATTTGTTTTCACACACCGTTGCAGTTATGAAACTATATCACTCAAAAAATAACGATTCATTGCTTCAGTTTTTGTCCAGAAACAAGACAGATTATGAGACTTTCTTTCAGCCAATCAGAGCAAAGGGCACGTGCATGAGCATGTGTTCTTGTTATTTTGACCATGTCATCTTATCTACACTTCTAATGTATTCATAAATAATGAGTTTCAAATCATTTCATTAAAATATAAAGGTTAAAACTATACCAAATATATTGGTTATTTGCCAGGTTGCATGTGTGCGCTCTTGCAAGCAAATGTACGCAAAATGACCTTCGTTCCGCAAAGCTACATAACACGCCTACTTACCCTAAATGAGAAATAATTGTATAGATTAATAAGGATGGTTTCAGAGAGGCAGGCATTTGAACATCTTAGAAGATCTACAATTTCTTTATATTCTAGAAATATATTATCTACTTCATTTTAAATAAAATTAGGCCAACAATATAAACCAATCCAGGCATCCATTTATTTTGTTTCTATTATCTATCCTTAAGGTCTTTCTCATCGAACGTCAATAAATAAAACACGTCCATTAATAGTGAACAGATTGTTGTCTTTTTGTGTGTGTGTGTGTGTGAACATTGATAATCAATCCTGAAGACTGATAATAAAAACAAAAGTCTTAGGAGCCACAGCACTCACCTGAGCACATCGGCTAGGAAAAAAACACATATCAGATCAGAACTGAAAGTTTACTGAGGGGGGGGGGTGTCGAATTTTAACCCCCTAGGGAATCATGATTTGAACGATATAGAATCTACACTACCTGATGATGATTCTATATAAATATTACTTATCATAGCTTTGAAGTACTTGAAAAGAAAATTTTAAAAGGTTTCCCTTTATATTCCTATGTAAAACTTAGGTCGGGCATTAATATTTTGACCCCACCCTAGCCCCGGGGGTCATGATTTGAACAAGTTTGAATCTATACTACCTGATGATAATTTCACACGAGTTTCATCTTTCCTGTCTGAATGGGTCTTGAGATGAAGATTTTTAAAGATTTTTCCTCTATATTCCTGTGTAAAATTTTGATCGGCCATATTGCCCCCAATCTACCACCATGGGTCATGATTTGAACAAACTTGAATCAACACTACCTGAGAATGTTTCCACAAAACTCTTATTTTTCCTGGCCCAGTTTTTCTTAAGAAGAAGATTTTAAGAGTTTTCCTCTATATTCCTATGTAAAACTTTGATCGGCCATTGTGGCCCCACCCTATCCCCGGGGGTAATGATATGAACAAACTTGAATCAACACTGCCTGAGGATGATTCCATATGAGTTTCATCTTTCCTGGCCCAGTGGTTCTTGAGAAGAAGATTTTTAAAGAGTTTTCCTATATATTCCTATGTAATACTTTGATCGGCCATTTTGGCCCCACCCTACCCCCTGGGTTCATGATTTGAACAAACTTGAATCTACAATACATGTACCTGAGGATGATTCCACATGAGTTTCATCTTTCCTGGCCCAGTGGTTCTTGAGAAGAGGATTTTTTATTAAAATGCAATTAATTTTTCTCTAATTCATAATTATCTCCGCTTGGAAAAGGATGAGGCCCTTCATTTGATCAAACTTGAATTCCCTTTACCCAAAGATACTTTGTAGCATGTTGGTTGAAATTGGTCCAGTGGTTCTTGAGAAGAAGATGAAAATGTGAAAAGTTTACGACGACATAATAACAACGGCAGACGACAGAAAAATTTTTATCAGAAAAGCTCACTTGAGCCTTCGGCTCAGGTGAGCTAAAAATTGGAGGAATTTCGGTCGCCTGAAACAAGTGAAAGCGATGGATGGATCCGATAGATGGAGACACTTGTCCGAGCCAGTTAATTTGCAATCAATCAATTTGATTAAAACATTCACTCTCCTATTTCAGTAACTAAAGGCATATTCGTGATATAAACTCGGAGACTTTGCGACAGCTTACATTGATCTACGACAGCGCCGATCGAGATATTTGTCAGCTGTTCCTTGCTTGATTGCAATGTTTTCATATTTTCCAACACATTTACACATTCATCGTGAATAGAATGAAAAAATAATAGTTTTAGTCCATATCATGAAGATTAACTTCAGTTCTACCGAAGAAAAAGAGGAAACACGTTAGAGGCTATGCAGCTTACAATAGAAACATAAGATGTTTAAACAAAGGCTAGTTTCTATTGGTATATTCTCTATGTACACAGGTTAACTCGATCGCCAAAAACTGTGTAAAATACTTGCTTACGTTGTAAATAAAACAATTATTTTACTTGCTTATTTTGTTCATTTTTACATAATTAGGAGCTAACCCTGATTATAGAAGCGATCACAACACCTACATCAATCGAACATGCGTTAACTAACTGTTTATGTCAACTGCCAATATGATTGGCTATTACATTTATCAAATTTCTGTTCTATCGGTATTCGAATGAACCATGGTGCAGCTCTTTCCTAATTGAAGAAATGGGCGTATCAACAAGCATTCAAATAAACACAAAATGTTACTAATTCAAAGAGCATATTTTTGTAGCTTATGCTTCAAAAACATAAATAGATACATATAGATATAAGAATTAAGAAATCCCATATATTTTGATTGTCTTATTTTTCATATGTACTTAAAATCGCCGAAGAGTAAAGTCATACGAAATAGAGCATGAATTGCAACACCTACCAACCAAGAGCTGCCTTCCCCTTTCTTGGAACCTCAACTCATAGTAAAATTTTCCGAGCTCCGCCCACTTTTTCTTGTATATTAAAGCCAAAAAGGGTGAGTTTCTTTCAATTAGACAGTAAATAAACTGGTCGAGGCCCGAAAAGGCGAGGATATCGTTCTTTTCTGGGACACTGTATAAAGTACCAAAGACACAAGATTTCATTAAGCCCCAAGAAAACGAAGCAGGCGATAGAACAACCATTGTAAAGGTACGTAGGCATTCAATTTTTACATTCTAAGAAGACTTTTATTATTTGAAGCTAATAGTAAAAAGAAAAGCATCAACGTGTCCTATTGAAAAAGTTGGTTGAAATGAATTTAAAAGTATTCACAAGGACGGTCACAGTGTTAATTCTATTTGATAAACATACAGTCTGGCATGTTCAAGGGGAAAAGCGACAATGGTGAAATACGTATTCTGAAACATAACTTTGCAGAATATTTAACATTTTGATTATTTTTTTCCCTTTATTTTACTCCTCCAAAAATAAATGTTTTCTTCATTCTTGAATTATTTACTGAAAAAAAAAACAACTTCAGCAAAAGGATATGCTGTAGGATTGTTGCCTTCGTTACAAATAGCATTTTTATTCAAAAGAACGCAATTAAAATGCATAGATTTTACAAAATTAAAAACATAAGGCCTGGGAAAGCCAAAGACACGAAATAACTTGCGCTTATTTGCAAAGGACGTCGCATTAATTGAACATTCCCCGGTAAATGTATTTTTAGTGAGTGCTAAAGCGCTTAAAATTGTGCATGAAAAATTAGTTTCTTTAATTTAGATAGGAAAATTTATGGAAAGCACCGAAGTTAAAACATTAAGAAGAAGATTTAATATCCCATATCTCCAAACGGCTTAGGAATATTTTCTCGAATCATTTTACTTTAATGATGGTAGCGTGCACGACTGCTCGTGAGTTTGATTTGACACTTACAATTTCCCCCATAATAGAATTCAACTAGAAGAAAAATTTCTCAGTAACACTCAAATTTATCCTCTATAAAGTTTTGTTCTTATCACTTAATATATTATCATACCTCATATAAATAATCACATGTAAAAAAGAATCTGATTGACCGCGGCAGTCACGTGACCGTCGTGTTCGACCTGCAACAAAACGTCGTGTTTCACGCATTCGGATCACCTCGGCTGACTACGTATACTTCTAGATGTAATCAGCCGAGGTGTGTCGAATATTTTCACGTCGTGTTCCACGATTGTGAAGTTACAATGCGGCGAATATAATAATTACTACTGAGTTCGCTCATTAATTATGTCGATATAAAATTGTAAAATATAAATATTTAGAAAAGAGTATCCATGAGTGGAGAATGAATGTTACTACTGTGTAAATCAGACTGAATTGTCACGAAGGATTTTTATGAAGCACTATATTTTAGTTGTTTTACTTACGCCTGTTACACATTGTTCTCATCAAATGTTACTCTATAAAATTACCTTATTTATTGTATTTTCTTCAAATTTCCTGCATTGTGCTTGATTTGGTATAATAAAAAAATTATTGCATGAATGTTCGGGAGATTAAAGATTTTTTCGCCCATGAAAAAACATATTCCCCTCAGGCGTTGCCCTCGGGCGAAGAAATCATTCTTCATGTCTCCCTAACAATCATGCAATAGTTTTATAATATGTCCTGAGTTGATTTTATTTTCGTCGTCGTTGATTTATTTTTACCACTTTACCACTGGCGAACATGTTTGTTACATTTTACGTGTAGCTTTATGTAGCACTGATTTTCTATTCCTGTTTTGTAGATGAACTTGCTGTTTTGGACGCTCATTGCTGTGGTGGTAACTTCAGTAATATTTGCACAGACAGGAAATGACATCGTTGATAATGGTATCTCCGCTGGCACCGAGTTGGCAAAAGCAATCGGCGAAAAGGACTTTGCATCCACCATGGGGAAGCTGGCCACCAAAGTTGGTCCCTATCTTGGTATGGTTGGTCCTGCGATTGGAATCATCGCCGCCATAGCTGGTTTTCAACAGGAGTCAGCGGAACTGAAATTCATGCGTGAAATGTTATCAAGAATTGAAAATCGATTCGACAAAGTCGATCAAAAATTAGATGAAATCGCTCGCAGAATGGACTGGAACCGCGCCCAAGTCCAATTTTTCACCTTTGAAAAGAAAATAAAGGCTATGAAACTGGAATTGGAAAAGTTCTACAACGTCAGCAGTAAGGATTTTACGACCTTTCGGGATACTTTCACTACCATTTATGAATGTGTTTACGAGAACAGTGCCCAATTGTTATACAGTCACATCGTATCCAGTGGTTCCACATTTTCCAGCAATGTACTAACGGAAGCAGTAAGGGCTAACCAAAACGACCGGCGCGATATGCAAGCGTTCATGTTGGGGCTGACCAAACTTATTCTTATGGGAAGTCAGGTGGAAATGGCGTACTATAAAATCAAATTTCCCAACTCTCTCAAAGGCCACGAACAAAAATGGACCAATCAAATCAAAGAAATGGGAAAGGCCATGAAAAAAGTTGATAGTGATCTTAAGAAAAACTACAAGGATGTAGCCACCAACGACGCCAAAACGATTCTGACAAATAACAGAGGTGCTTCCAAATCAGATGCAGCCAAAAAGGTGTATGATAAACTAACAACGAAATTCTACTGGCGCAATTGGTTTGTAGCAGTCTATAATGACATCTCGGGCGATAAAAACCACTGGGTATGGGTATGTAATGGTGCTCATGTCTTTCGCCACAACGGCTTCAACTTGATCTTTGCAAGCAATCCCAAAAACACCAAACCTTTGAACACCTCCACGGCACGTAGTATTCTGAAAAATGCATTCAAAAAATTTCCGTTTCCATTCCTTGGGGCTAAGGACATTTACAATAACATTAAGTTTACTCGGAGCTGTGGCAAATATACTAGTGCTGGAGTCGTGAAGGCAAACGCGAACTTCTCCCCGAAATACACCAGCAATAGATACGTGCAAGAAAGACTAGGTCTACACTACGCCTTTATGTTCCATTAACTTTTATGGTATACTGAATGGGTAAAAAAAGCATTATTAAACTTTTGAATTGAATAAAAACTATTAATTTCGAATATGTTTTCCAGTATTAATTGTTATCCTACATTTTAATTCATTTTTAATCAATCAACAAGTTACCAAAATATTGTGTGACTTTGACTGATAATTTCTGAGTTATTGAAAATTAAAACCTCATAATCTCCCTTGTGCATCATTAACAGACTTGCTTTTCCTGTGCATTGAGTTCTTTATCTTTTTTATAGGATTATAATTCAACCCATCCGATGGTAGTTTTAATTTCAAATGTATTATTCCAAAGTCAACAAATCCCTCAGGACAATGAATCTCATGAATTTTCGATTTAGGATAGAATGTTCAGAATCTACCTGGTTTGGTAGACGTGAATGTTTGTAAGAAAGTCTTGACACTAGCTAGATTTTCTCAACGTGAACATGCTAAACCATTACGCTAACGACACGTACATACGCGTGTGCGAGTAAAATCGACGTAAAGTTGCCAAACTCGTAGACCAAATTAGAGAGTTTCTGTCAATTTTGGGTTGGAAAAATTTAGTATGATTGTCTATAAATATTGGTTTCAGTGATAAGACCTTGACAATAATTTGACCGAGGTGGCATGATGGAAAGACCTATCTAGATGTAATGTTGTTACGCACCAACGTCACCGTCATGGTTTATTGGAAACCTCTCTGACAATCAAAAAACACTCTCTTTGGTTGAAAAGTTGAAAACAATCTGCACAACAACATGTTGTTGCCTTATTATTCACTTATGCAATTCAATTACTAGACCCAATGCAACTTCCGTCAGCCATATCATGATTGCAAGAAATTTATACTGACTGCAAAGACATGTATGCGAAAAACAATGTTTTTAACTCTAATGCATCGTATGACACTACAAAATGTGATCACAAAATAATCATCATCAACATGCTCGTGTTTTTGGCTTTTTATCACTTCCCATACGTGACGCCATACATTTCAAGGTTGTGTTTTAACCAGCGATTTTAGTGCAAAGTAACCAAAAATACAAATCTAACCAATTTTCATAATTTTCGGGACAGTCAAGAAATTTTCCAATTTTTATTTCTAATGCCTTTTTTTCCTTTCAGTATATTAAATTTATTTTCTGAAATTAATACGGGTATTAGTATTTTCTTTGTTTTTTTGTCTTTTTTACATAAGATTAAATTTTGACGTCTTATTTATTGTGATAAAGTTCAAATTATTATTTAGTTTATCTATAAAATATATAAGTCGGAAACATTTTAAGAGCCAACAGAGTAGATAAATGAGAAGGTTTTAATGTTGCATTTATTTTATTAAATAAAATCTCTCAAAAAGGACAAAAAGAAGATCAACTTGAAAAGGTGGTAAAGTTTGACACTTAAATAAATCATTTCATTGACATTTTTATTGAAAGTTAAAAACTTCATATCTAAAAGACACCATAAATTACCCTAAATGCATGAATTACTAGTCTAATTGTCTTCCCACAAAGTTTTATTAAAATATAGTCTGTTTTAATAAACATTTGTGGAAACCATTCTCTATCCAGAGTTGTCTTCCTCTACGCTCACTACACCTCTGTCAACGCTCGTTGTACAAGATTCTTGTACAAATTTTAAACAGTGAAGATTCAAAATTTGAATAATAATTAATTATTGTAATTATCGATAAAATTGATAATTCATCATTTATCTTAAATCTATAATCCCTCAGAACCACTTACACTGTGTGTATTTTCAAAGTTTACATAGGGTTACATGTACACTATATAATTATTTTATAATTACTTGAAATGCACTAAGCAAATTATCATCATGCAAGTGAGATAATGTTGTGAGCATTAGATTTTCTTTTTAAATTTCCAGTACACAAACTTTTTCATTTATATATGTACAGCTTTCAAAAGATACAGCCACTCTCTTAGCACTATTAGAAGCGAGGGTACATATGTAGCTACTCCACAAGTGTCAAAGGTAAGTAAATATTTACATTGCCAATGTATTTGTCCGAGATTAATTTTCAAATAGTAAATGTACTTTATTGCGACATAAATGTATTGGTTTATCAATATGCGCGGTAAAAATGCACTAGAAATTTATATCTGTAAGTAAATTCCTGTATTCATTTTCACCTATGACAGCCTTTTTAATTTCTGACTTGAACAGAACTAATTTGGATCAAAATTGAGCTATTTATGTACACTCAATACTCAGTTTCAATTTTTTTTATGTGGAGTTTGCATTTATTTATTTTTTTAAAAATGCATTTTTCATGCAGAATAACAACTGTTTTGTTAAATTATAGAAATATATAACAATTATTTTCAAATTTGTAGCAATGTAATTCTATTTAGCTTTAGAGAAACTAATACACATCTAATGATACATTCTTTAGAATATTAAGGTTATACTGTAATCGTTTTTTACTGATATATTTTAATAGCATTTCACACAAAAAATATTTAAAATTTTATTTCATCTTAAAGTTATTGAAACTTCAAATTTTTGGATGGGTTTGATTGACAAATCCTTGTACTCTCACAATTTTACTTTTATTCTCAATACTTAGGAAAAGTTGCAAACTTGTTGTGTATTAATGAAAAATATTAAAACTTTTAACCAGAAAAATGATTATATTCAGAGTAGAAATGTTAGAAAGCAAAACCCCTTCATAAGTATCGTCATTCCGCTCTAAGTGTTGTTTACAGAGTTTAGCAAATTGATCATACCCGTGAAATGTACAGTTTTTGAAAACAGGGCTCGAACTCTGTTATTGTTGATATTTACGATTCACTGGGTGCGTTCAATTGTTAAAGTCTGCTCACCATAACTGCACGGACTGACAATATACTGTGTATATATTTTTCTTTCGAACATTTCTACTATGATTTTTCTAGATAATAGTTTTATTATTTTTCATTTATTTTTTTAATTCAACAATGTGTCAATCAAACTCGTCTAAAAATTTGAATTTTTAATAACTTTTAGATGAAATAAGATTTTTAATATATTTTTTGTGTGAAATGCTATTAAAATATATTAGGTCCTAGTTGAAATACTTTACAGAAAATATTAACTTCTAATCTGTATCCATGCACCTTTAATCCTTGTAAACACTGAAGAATTATTATATAATCTCTGTAATCACCGTATTACTAAGTAATCATATAATCCTTGTTATCGTTGTTAAGGTCTTATTTAATCCTTGTTATCACTTGTGAGTTTTTTTTATATAATATTGTAATCCCTAGTTTACAGAGCTCCAGATAAGGTGCGTATTTGCAGAAATACGCATTAAATTTTACAAAATACGCATTGAAAATTAAAATAGAGCGTACAATTACGCATTAGCAATGGGGTACCTGTAAAGTGCGAAACGAAATAGAAACGAAACGAACTGAAACGAAACGAAATCTGCCGAAACGAAACGAAACCTACCGAAACGAAACGAAACGAAACCTGCCGAAACGAAACGAAAAAAAACTATCAAAATGTTTGGGTTTTTTTTTTCAAATCAAGATACATATGTGTAACTGCATGTGGACTTTTTTTTACTTCAAATAAAACTTATATATATAGTTCAAGCACTTGTTTATATAAAATTTTAAATTATTTATAAATTATGCTCCCTTCTCAGTCTAATGACGTATTTACATGTTTACCGGCTGCAAATATGCACGAGCGTACTATGCATGTATAATTTCAATATGTGCAGTATTTTCTAATTTTTATATCTTACTCTTATTTTCAGTCCTTATTTATCTAGATACAACATATCAATCAAAATTGATGTTGTTACATGTAAAGGCTCGTTTATGTACGGGTCGAAATAAAGTCACTGTACTGTTGTATTGCGAATGTCTTAAAACATAGGAAAAACCAGCGACTAAGAGTATTTAGTAATCCATTCCGAGGTGTCTGATCTTATTGTTAAGTTATACATGTAACTACAACCGGAATCTTGTGTATCCTCACTACGTACATACAGTCCTATTTTTATCGAGGTAATTTTCGAGGAAGAAATGAGTAGTTTGCAAAAAAGAGGCTCCATAAGAGACGTCGAAAACGATTTAACTGACAAGAAAAAAGTCTCTCAAAGCGATGTCAATTTTAAGTAGGTAAATTATTCAGTAAGATATTAATAAGATATGACATAGGCGTTGGAAGCGGGGGCAATATATTGCAAAGATATATATTATATAGGCATTAACCTTTTTGTTGGTTAACCACCCCCCTTTTAATATCCTTCCGACGCGCACGCCTATGTATGAGCTTGAAGCGAAGCCTGTGGTGCTTTGGGGGGGGGTGGTGGGTGGTGGGGGTGGTGTTAATATCCTTCCGACGCGCACGCCTATGTATGAGCTTGAAGCGAAGCCTGTGGTGCTTGAACTATATAAATTTCATATGAAGTAAAAATAGACAACATAAGCATTCTGAAAGTTTTGTTTCGTTTCGTTTCGTTAGGTTTCGTTTTGATTTCGTTTCGTTTCGTCTTGATTTCGTTTCGTTTCGGTAGGTTTCGTTTCGTTTCGGTAGATTTCGTTTCGTTTCGGCAGATTTCGTTTCGTTTCGTTTCGTTTCTATTTCGTTTCGCACTTTACAGGTACCCTTAGCAATGACCACGAAAGTACTGCGTACAACAAGTTAAAAAATAGAGGTACGACTTGCTTGATGATACGAATTGAGGTTAACTCAGTGTTTGATTTTTATCAAAACGAAATGCACATTAAAAAGCCTTTTAGTGACCAGGAATATTCTAGCAATGACGACGACGATCTCCATTTCGGGAGGAAGAATCGGAGATTTAGATTAGGCCTAAAATAAAATATTGTTTGTTTGCAGTTGCCGACCGATCCACTGAAAAGGCACCCGACCCAAACATTTTTTTAAGCCATTTTGTAATATTATTTTTTTTCTCCAATTTTTCAGCATATTAAAACTATTTCATATTCAGTTTTTGTCTTCATCAATTAGTTTATACCAAGAGTGCAGCTTATTGATGTATAGTAGGTCTATGAAAAACTCTATTTTATGTTATCTAACAAAAATCTGGAAACAATTTTTTTTTTCAAAAAAAAAAAAAAATTGCCTACCTACCTACTCAGACTAAAAATTATAGGTCGGCAACTGCAAACAAAGATTTTTTTAAGCTTGGCCTTAAAATCAATTTCTCTGTAGAAAGACTATGCACTAGGCATAACTTTTTTTAAATATGTTCTACGGTGCGACCGTTGGGGCGAGCGCAGTTATTTACTATCAAAAACCTGTACACAGCTTTTACTTGCGCTGCCTATCCTCAGTTCAGTAAAAAAAAAAGTCACTTCCAAGGCATCGGGATCGAGATTCCGAAATTTTCGGAAGTTTCCGACAAAATCGGAACCCGAGCCGTTTAAATGACGAAAGTATGACGTCAAATAAAAAGTCCTGTTGACTTAGAACGCAAACGAAATCTTGTGGCATGGAGATTGCATTAAATCGTTGTTTGTCATTTTTTTTTCAAGTAAGTTGTTGCTATGTTTTAGCCCCCATGTTGCTATGCACCGCAAAGGATTATTGGGAGTTTGGAATTTTTTCACGCGGTGAGATAAAATTTCTTGGAACAATGTGCAGATTTCAACCCGAATTTCCCCCGTTCATACACGTTAGTCTAGTGAGCTCGCTACGCGAGCGGCGCTTAGCGCCGCCTCGCTGCGCTCGCTTTTATAGGTTCATAGCCAATTTTTCATCTCTTTAAACTTGCCACATTTACGAAGATTCTTTTCTCTCAGTTTACTCTTGATACGATATCTTAAGGTAGGATTCTTCTCATATTTCTAATATCTAAAAATTTATGAAATTTTCACAGAATCAAGAAGACAATATCAGTAAGTGATAGTATCAGTGAAATTAAATTTGACCGTTTTATATTAGAGACAAGGTTAGGTCAAGGTCATTATCTTTTTCCTTGACATTAAGAATAAAAAAATACTGTTGCCAATCATGTGATACCTACTTCTATTTCAAAAGTTTAAAGATTGTTCTTTTTGCATAAAAACATAATATGTTGACGGTGCGACCGTTAGAGCGAGCGCAAACTCTTCTATTGTTTTAATTTAGATCGGGCTCGTCAAACCGCACGTGACATTTGGTGCGTCTAGACTCTGACGTCACATGACGAAAAAATCTGAACAGTGCTGAAAGTTAGTGAAGAACGTTTCGTTTACTATTTATTTTCAATATGTATCCATTCAATCAAGGCGAGTACACTTTTTGTTGAACATTTGCCGTTATTCTCGCGAGAACGTAGCTAAAACAAGTGATGCATTGTGGGTCCAAATTACTGCATCAAAAATTCTATGAATGTGCAGTAGTCCGAATTTTCTCTTCGCACAGGCGTTGCTTTAAGAGCTCGCAGTGACGAGCGTTGCTTCGCGACGCTCGCTGCGCTCGCTATTACTATATCGTGTCTATAGCATAAATTACCAAAGAACTTTATTCGGTATTATTATACCTCTATTGATAATACTCGAATTTGATTGGCTGGTAAGAAAACTTTAAAACACAACAATGACTCCAAATGATACTGTTTAAAGCAATTCTGACCTAGGAATCATTGCACGTGGGATATGATGACCCGGTCATTATTTTTAATGACCGCTAAAAATGACCGCTTAATCAAAAATTCGTTTTTGAGTGAAGTAAATGCATAAGATAATAATTATTCGAAAAAACAACATGTTTTTAAAATTGTGCATGGTCTGTTTTGCATTACCATACAGAATACGGTAAAATTTTATCGTTTCAATATTTCGTTACAATATTCAGTTCATGGAATGTAGAGGCGGCTCATTAAAGAGTTGAGTTCTGTGTTAGATTTTGACTGTGTAGAGGAAAAGTAATCGTTAGTTATAACAATGTATATCGCTATGAACCAAATACTGTTTTAATCAGTAAATCATGATGCAAAAACTTACACGACTTGCAGACGTCAATGTAAACAACTTCACTATCCGGTCTGTACCGAATCCCGATCCTGATCAAAGAAAGAATTGATAACGGTTAGAGATTCATACTTTTCAATATACATCGGTATAATAAAACAATTAATTACCCCTTGTGAGTTCAACATGGTGAAATAAGGACCTGAGACCTGGCCCACGAGGTGACCTGCCCTGACCTCGGCCGCTACGCGGCCTCGGTCAGGTCAGGTCACCTCGTGGGCCAGGTCTCAGGTCCTTATTTCACCATGTTGACCTCACAACGGGTAATTAATTGTATAATAACCAAGATATGCCCCCCAAATCAAACTTTGATGGAGGTATATTTAATTAAGTTATTAAACAGGGGAGTATATGCTGACTTCAGAGCACTGAATATTTTCATAGGTAATGACGTCATATGTACGTAATGACGTCACAAACATGACGTAAATTTCAGTTTTTTATGAATTCTACAGAAAAATGTACATATTTCGTCGATATTTTGAGTAAAAGTCACCAAGCGCATGTGTGTTCAGGATCAATATTTTGATATAATGTGTAGAATGATAATATCAATGAAATATGTCAATATTATTCCTGAACAAACTTGCGCTCTATAAATTTTAAAGCTAAAATTGTTGAAATTTTGTCCATTTTGTCCTCTTTCTGCAAAAGGATATAAAATCGGTCTAGTTTGTGACGTCATAAAAACAAAAATTGTAAATAAACTGCTTTGAAACTATAATATGTTCTGTTAATTTATATTTCTCATACAATTTATTGTATTCAGCACATTTCAGGGAGTTTTCAAAATTTGACTTTTGTGGGGGCAAGTATATGCAATATACCGCATATAGTTCTTTACATAAATAATTTAACTTAACTGGATATTGGCTAATCCGAATTTTCTCTATTTTTCTTAATTTTTTAGGATATATTAGTTATTTTCATAAACAAAAAGTTTTGATGGTTTACTAAGAGAAAAAAAATACTTTTTATGGATTTTTGGCTCAAATCTGCACCTTGATAGGAAGCGTTTAAAAGCTAACAAATTTCTATTTTGTGTGGAAAATCATTTTTATTTGATATATTTTGAAAGTTTAGTCCCTCATTATTAATTTGACTTACATTTGAAAATTTCTCCAAGTCTTCGATTGTGTAAAAATTATAACTAAAATCACTGTTCTATGAAAATTTTGAGAGGCTGCTGAAAAGAAGATATTTTCATACGCCACCATTCCGCCAAAAATATAGTCCCTGCTAGTTTTCAAACGCAGTTTACCATTTCTATTTAAAGTTGTACAATTGTGATGAGGAAAGAAAATTATGGTCTTTTAAATTCCTTACACCTCAATTTATAAGACATATAAGCAAATATACTTTGAATGTTTCGTCTTGTCAGAAACACGAGAAGAACCCTACCTTAAATAAAGGAAAAGTTTTCTGTGTCTCTGACTCTGTGGTACCCTACTGTATAATCTTTCTTGTCAAAAAAGAATGCTTCCCAATCATTGCATAAAGTTTTGTTGGTATTTACAAAATTTATTTTAAAAAATGCAGGAACTGACTTTTGAAGTTTTTCCCTCTTCAAAAACACATACTTTGATTACAAGCTCAAAATAAAGGTCAATATATAAACAAAATACTCTTCAATAATTTTGCTGAAAATCAAAATCTTCATTGATAAAAAAAAAATCAGGGAGTAAATACACTTTGGGGGAAAAAATTATCTGGAGCTCTGTCTAGTAAGTTGATTATTTTATCGTATGTTTTTTTTTTATTTGGTACCCTGTTTTGCTTATATTTTTATGTTATGCACTTTATTTTTCTTTATTTATTGTTATTTTTCAATGTTGTGTAAAAAGTGGCTTAAATGCAAGCGTGTTATCGTTATTTTACTCAATTTCAAGCTTTTCTTGGTCTTTACTTTCATTTAAAAATAATGAAGTATTTTGTAAAGAACATCAACTGTCTTGTAATAGGAAAATATAAAAATGGTATCAGATTTTACAATTTGTATTTCTTTTAAGCTATAAAGCACTTTGCAGTTAATAGTCTAGAATAAAGTAATTTTAATTAATATAAAATATTGTTTGATTTATACTTAACTGAAACTGATTTACACTCAAATTGGTATATACTTGTCAAAATGCAAACATTAAATCATTTAAGCAAAGATACTATAGTTTTTTATTTCAGGATTCAGACTGTTGCCTTTATAATACAATTCAAAATAGAGAATATAGGGGTATATTGGGTCATTCATGCATTAGATCTCTATATAAATTTCCACAACACAAACATTCTTACATTTACAGCATCAAAAACCTACACGTAAAGCCAGTCCTTAAAAAGTACCAGCAGTGAAAGTAGTATCTGCTCCTTCAATGGTACTGGTAAGTTATTCTAACATCCTTGTCAATCCAAGTACAAATTATTTCTGAATTAAGGATTGAACTTCATCAGAAACTTAACTCATCACAGATGCTTAAAACTTTAACACAGTCTTTGTGAAAGGCATGTCATGTAGTGGGATCTATTTCCGTAGGAATCCAATGTCCACCTTCTGTTAATCTGTCTGTCTGTTTGTTCCATATTTCAGTCCTAGTTGTCTCATCAACTACTCATTGCAATAGTTTGAAACTGTTGCATATTTTTTTGCTTAAAGAATGCCATACGGTAGGATTTAGAGATATGTATTTTTAATCAAAGCTGTGGTTTAGCTAGCTATAGTGAGTAATTGAGCATTGGCTCACAATCTTCATTTTAAGTTTCAAATACACAAACATTTCTACATTTTCAGCTTTCAGAAGATACAATCCCGTGCAAAGTAAGAACTCTGGCTCTCCTACCAACATCAGCAGTCTCAAACAGATATCTGGTAAAATATGCTTTAGATTTTTTTTTTAAAATATTGTTAAATCCAGAATCAGTGCCCTTTTTAGGAATCAGCGGAGTCTGAATTAGACATGTTTTGTCCATCTGAATTGGTAAAATATTTTTTTTTTATTTTCAACATATCAATTTCAAAAAAATCATATGAAGATTCGTTCCATAACCATTAATACATGTGTATTGGAGGGTTTCCTGTGAGTAACAAGAAGTTTATCCCCTTTTTCCTATAAGAGAAGCCCTCATTTAACCCCATTCTTCTCTTTAATGTCTCCTGTACTATTTTAGTTTAAAGGGATATAACTCTGGTTAAAAAAATATCAATGCATAAATTTGCTTTTCCCCGAGATATTTTGATAAGTTATGTATGTGTTTTTTTACAATCTTACATTAAACTACATGTATACATAAATTGAAATTTAATATATCGTTTTCATACAAAGGCTTTTAAATTGTAATTACATGTTTTGTTTTTAACTTAGTTATTAGTTGCAATAATGTAGCCCTCTGTTTTCTTTTTTCTTGGGAAGGGGATATAAGATTTTAAATATTTCAGGGAGGGCTAAACAATTGCATATGTTATATAATCTTTACTATACCTTCTTCAACGATTCACATTTTGACATACTTTAGATTCCTTTTTAATGATAGTACGTGTAAATAAAGTCATATGTCACAAATGACCTTCATCTTGCACTTTGACCTTAGGAGAGAACGAACATAGACCTGCTGTTCAATTAATCCATTGCATTGATAAAAATATAGAGCCGGAGGAGTAAGTTAGACGTTTTTTATTCTGACGTTGAACTGTTTGGCATGTCATTTAGCACATTGGACAGGGACAACGACATGTGGAAGGGGAGGGGGAGGTAACTGTGCTGCTTCCTGGAGTGAAGACTGGCTGGCTGGCCCACCTTAACGGTCAGTGGTCCTTGAATTGGCACACTGGTACAATCCATGGTATCCTACAGTGACTAATGGACTTTTACGAGAAGCACTGACTTTCACAGTTGACGCTGTTCTTGACATTTAAACCTGCGTCATGTATGGAGGTACGGAATTGATAATAGATAAGTACACCTTTCTAGTTGTCATAGGTAGTGCCCCTTATGTTGTTAGGGGCACTAACATGTGAAGACCGGGAGTTGAGGGTAGGTAGGTTGTCGTTTTCTTAAAGGACAACTGATTAACGCTTTGAAATAAATGTCATTTGGTCGAATTAAGTGTTCAGCTAAATAATTATTTCGTAAAAGAGTTTCCGTATATTGTTCTAGTGTAAAAGTAAGCTGTCAACTGTAAAAGTCAGCGCTACTCGTAAAAGTCCATTGGTAAAGCGATATAGGAGACTCATGAAATGACAAAAACCTCACTGACTGTGATATTTCTTATTTATTAAAAACTTTAAAGTGAAGTTTGAAGATTATAACCTTTTGTATAGTTATTTATACATGTACATACAAAATCAGATACGTTAATAATAAATGATGTCTGTATCTTATATATTCATGGTGGTGCTATCTATATATCATTAGTTATTGTTGACCTTAATCATTATATAATTTATTGATACAGTCTTCTTGGTTTCTGAAAATATTGTTATAGCCATATTATCTAATAAAAATATTGCCTTACACACTTCATGTCATTTTTTTTATTAATCTTAAAATATCATAAGATAAATGAATAGCAACGAAACTGCTTACATGTATTTCTAATTAAAACATGCGATGAATTTTAAATGCTCGCATCCTTGAATATTCAGACAATCCTGGACAAAGACTACCTTTTATTAGTAAGTCCTAGATAAAGTTTATATTTAGATTTACTGTCAAATACATGTAAAAATATTTACATTACTTCAAATTTTTTTATGCGCCCGAATTTATTCGGGGCATATATTGTTTTTGTCCTGTCTCTCTGTTTGTCTGTTTATCTGTTTGTCTGTTTGTCTGTCTGTTGTCAACTTTAACCTTCGCCATAACTTTTGAACAGTGAGAGATAGAGACTTCATATTTGGTATGCATACTCCACTGATTAAGCACTTTCAACTGACACCAAGGTCAATGACCTTCTGACCTTGACTGTGACCTATATGCTAAAAATAGCTTTTTCGAACTTTCGCCATAACTTTAGAACCATAGGAGATAGAGACTTCATATTTGGTATTCAAACTCCACTAATTAAGTTCTTTTAAATGACACCAAGGACAATGATCGTGTGACCTTGACTGTGACCTATGTGCTAAAAATTTAATTTTAGAACAGTGTTGCCGCCGGGCGCATAGTGTTTCACAAACACATCTTGTTTTCGTTTTGAAAAGAGTATGGAAAGCTACGATATTCAATTAAGAAATGAATCATTATTGTTTTAAGATACGCGTATAGTATATTTACTGTAACGATGTGTATTCAAACTAATTGAGGAACGCGCTTTGGCGCTTTACGAAAATTTGTTTGCACACACCATTGAAGTTACTTTATCTTTCAAGAAAAAATGATTCATTGCTTAAATTTACATTTTTTAACTCTGGGCCTTGACTTCAAAAGTTTTTAAAACTCATGTATTATGCTACAGTTAATGGAAGAGCCATCAAAACTGCTTCTGGTCAATGTTCGTGTGATTTTTGTTTTTTTCCTTATTATGTGCACCTCCTTCTGGGTTCAACGTTTGTGACAGTCAAAACGCATGCTTTAACCTTTTGACCCCCTCTCCGTGTCTTGGTGTTTTGAATGTCATAGATGTCCATGTAGATTATACGCAAAGAATGTGTAATGTAAAATTTTATACAACACCAAAACGAGGATTAGGAGGGCAAAAGATTATTTGATAATTAGGACATTACAAACGTTGAGGGACGTGCAAGTGCAACTTCATCAACGGTACGCACTCACATTGATCAGTTTGACGAAAGTGACAATTGCAATAGCTTTCCCTTTTTTGCAATTTACGCAAAGAATAGTATGGGATTTCAAGATAAAGTCAACTTTGTAGACAAAGAAGTGCTTTAAAATGTAGATACATGTATATGCAATGAATTTTTATTTTCTTTTAAAAATTGCAATTTCATACCTGTGCAAGACTGTATACAAAAAAGTGTATAGCGCGCAACACCGTTGTATGTACATGTACCGTATATTCAAAAGAATGGAACACCAAAGAAAATACAACTAAGAAAATCCTTGAACTGTCAAATTGTGATAATTGTATGGATTAGAAGTTTACATTGGAAAACGTCAAACAGGGAAATGAATAGTTTCGTTAAACAGGAAACCGGTCCATCATTTACCACAATGCAAGGAAACCTTTAAATCCCTTAAATGACATAATTTCCTTGGAAAGAAAAGTAAACATTCATTGAATGAAATCTAATTGATTTCGAAGCTCATAGAATAACAGGTTTTGTTTATTTTAATGTTTTCCCCCATTTTAATGTCCTTTTCGATTAGCTGATTTTAATGTAATTTTAGTTGATTTTAATGTAACTTTAGCTGATTTTTAATGTATTTTAATACCTAGTATACATTGCCTTGTTTATATTCAGCTCTATTGATGTCCTATTCTACATAAGGTATGGGAAATAATTTGAACAAACTAAATTTTACATTATGTCAGGAAAATAAAGCTATGAAATGTTAAGATCGATGTCAGCAAAGCATACACACCGGTTGCAAAATTTTAATCAGAATTCAAAAAACTTGTCTGATAAAGAAGCAAAACCGAAATTGTTCTCTTTCGACTATAAATAATTCAGTTCTGTTAATTAGATTCAAAAGATTTTATCTGACAATATTCACAACCATATCCATTTTATCTCTGACAATATTTACAATCATATGCATTTTTATACATGCATGTACAATAGCATTATTAACATCCAACATGAACAATACTGTACTGTTACAGTATGTATATAATTGAGAGAATTAGCAGTCTTAAGTCCCCCAAGGCCAGGACTATATCTCTAATATACAAATATTATCGTACATAGTTGGCAGTGTGATCATTTTTATTTTTTTTAAATAAAAATATAAATGTATGCGAAGCATTAGTCAACGAATTTTTTGGAAATGCCTCGTACATTTACTTTTAACTCTGTTGATATTCATATGGCGGATTTAGTTATTTAAGGAATGAACGCGAAGCGGTTTATAAAAAAGCGTAAACTGCCCCAAGTTTTGTTATATCGTATAATATCAGTTGAAATAAGCTTCATTCCTTATAATTTAATTTCAGTGCAGACAATGAGACAAA